>JXCR01132192.1:0-13882 GCA_002079205.1 Phalaenopsis hybrid cultivar
TTTATAGAAGCAAGAGAGTGGTAGGTGGGAGGTAGGTGGGTGGTAGGTGGCCGGTAGGTGGCAGGTAGGTGAGCGGTAGGTGAGATGTGGTAGGTGGCGGTGCCACATTACAAAATTGCCCTTTTACCTTAGCTCATTAATTGGGGGTCAAAATAACAATATCTATACATAGAAGAATTTTGTGCTATCTAAACACATATGTGTTTTAACAATTCCATATGAACAACAATNAGGGGTCAAAATAACATATATATATATATAGTATCACTGTAGCTTATAAAATGTGTATGATATGTAGGTATATGAATAAAATTGGGAGAGCATACTAGAAGATCGTTTAGTATATCTTTTGATATTTATAAAGGCAACTTGATCTTTGATTCTCTCGGTGATCTTAACAAATATATATCATTGACAAGGTATGCCTTTATAGTATATAGAAACAAGGCCAACTAAAAAACAAACTTTGAATTAGTAGTGGAGATCCTAGAGGCAATATACATTGATGTTATTTTGACATGAATGAAAACATTTGATTCTTTAGAAGCTTGAAAAAACATAAATGATAATACAAATATGATTTGATAGTCATACTAAAATTTAGTTGATGAAAAATCATTTATTTTATAAAAAAGATTAAGCATATTGACATCAAGTTGCATTTCATTTGAGACTGTTATACTTAGGTTGTTGCAAATTTTTAGAAATTGCATAAATATTAGGAAGTTCTATTCTTTTATTACATATTTATGTACATATTCTCTCTCTTATTAAATGCTCAAATAATAAAAGCTTAAGAAAAAGGTAATTAAAATAAAATAATTGAAAAGGGCAAGTTCTCAAGTTAATTGTCACTATCTCCCACATGATAAGTTACCCCTTACATGGGTAATCGTTATTTGGGTTGGTCGATTAGTTTTTCATAACCTTTTTTAATTTTTTTCATTTAATTATTTTTATGAATTTAAATTAATAAAAAATTAAATGTAATTTTAATAATTTTAATAATTTTGAATTTTATTAAGATTATTTAAAAACTTTATAAATTTTTTTCCTAAAATTTATTTCTTATTTTATTAATTTTAAATAAATTTTATAAAATTTAAATTTTAAGAGAATTTATATGTAACAATTTATATTTTNATAGAATAAAATATATTTGATTATAAATAAGTATAAAATTGGCTATAAAATGTTTGCAAATTATTTAATAAAGTAAATTGTTTAAAAATATATGTAAAATACCAATAAAATTAGTCTAAAAAATATTAAAATTACTCTTAAATAAATTTTATTAATAATATTATATTTTTTTAAAAATTTACCAAATAATATAATTTTCTATTCAAATATAAACCTTATAAACATTAAACAAAGTTTGATAAAATATTTATAGAAGAAAAGAAATATTTTCTCCTATAAATATTTCAAATTAATATTAAATTTAAAGTAACGAAATAAGAAAAATTTATAAACAATAAATTATAAAATATCTTAAAGAAAATTAATTCATTAATATTTTGAATATTTTTTATATTTTTGAAAAATTTAAAATTACTAAGAAGAGATCTGAACCATTCAATGCAACACACGCAATATTTCTTCTCCATTACGTGAGGATCTATACTGGTTTCTAATTGCCCATCAAAATAGCTCCGATTCAATCTTTTTATTTATCCCATTGCTAAACAAAATTTAATAATTTAATACTATATCTTTTTAGTCCAAGGAATTTTTTGACTTAATAATTCGATTTCGAGTTGTGTTGGGGTTAGCTTTTAATCGGCTCAATAGATTTAGCGCGGCTCGAAATCGGCTCGTGGCTCGTTATATTCGATTTTGAGCCAAGCCGAGTCGAAATTGAACCGAGCTCGATCCGAGTCAAAATCAAAACAAACTGGCTCAAATTGAGTTATTTGGATCTCTTTCAGCATGAAATCAACTCAATCCAGCCCAAAATTGAAACTAACCGGCTAAAATTGAGTTATTTGGATCCCTCCTAGGTCAAAATCCACTAGAAATTGGCTCATGACTCATTATATTCAATCTTACATAGCATTATATATATAATTTTTATAATAAAACCCGTTCGAGCTGATCCATATATAACTTGAGATCGGCTAAAAAAAAATTTATCCAAAGTTTCGAGTTATAGCCTAGCTCGTCTATTTCAATCCAATCTCGATCCGAGCCAACAAATTGATTTTCTGAGTCATTGAGCCAGATTCAAGATGATGAACTCAACTTGTGCAGGTCTTGGAGTTGGAAGCCGATCCTCTGTTTTGGTTCTGCTCGACCACTCTATAACACCAACTGAACGAATGAATATCAGCAGCCATTTGGCTTCGCCATGTAGAAAAGTTCACATTTGATTTTCCCGTCGGAGTATTGCATCGATAATTGAATCCCTCGATTTCGTGCAGCGGAGGAGAAGCTCCGATCCAAACCAACCGCTGAAGGCGCGCGATCGGAAGGGTATTTCTTGAGATTCCTCATCATCTGTGAATCTAAGGCTTGAGTTCCAATTGTTTGTTCTGTTATCCAACAATTTTGTATGTTTTTATTGAGATTTTGGAGATGGTTTCCGTTAATTCTGTGCTGAATTTCGGAGATTACTATTTTTTTGTTCATGAAGAGTTGATTTCTTGTTCAGCTGAATCTATTCATGAGAATTTTGATGAAATGTCTTCCAAACCCTTCCTCGAGAGATTAGCTGATGGGTTTGATGGTCTGGATGGGGACAAAAATTGGATCANGTAATTCTGTGCTGAAATTCGGAGATTACTATTTTTTTGTTCATTAAGAGCTGATTTCTTGCTCAGCTGAATCTATTCATGAGAATTTTGATGAACTGTCTTCCAAACCCTTCCTCGAGAGATTAGCTGATGGGTTTGATGGACTGGATGGGGACAAAAATTGGATCAGGAGTCTGCAAGATATTTTTGTTATACAACAAGATAGTCCTATAACCTAAATGATATTTATTGAAGTATCTTGTTATATAACAAAAATAACTTGCAACAAAAAAATGATATTTATTGTAGTATCTTGTTGTATAACAAGGCAGTATTTTTGTTATACCATTACTACAAGGCAGTATTTTTACCGTATATGAACGGAAAACAAATTTTTTTGTTGTTTATATAGAACCGGCTTGTTGGTTAAGAGAAATATCTACATCTCATGACCAGTTTTATATCAGGATTTCCCGATCAAGTTTTGCCTATCGATACAACTTCCTTTTGGTTTCTTGTTCTTTTTATCACTTATTCTGGAATATGATTTTTCATTGATTTTCATTCAAGATCAATGTAATTAGAGAGTTATTTTATACATAACTTCATGCCGTTGCCTCTTTTTTGTTTTGAAAAGTTTGATATTTTTAAGTTTTATGAATGAGAAGGCTTAAAAGCTCTATTGATTATTCAATTTGACTAACTTGTTAATCTTGCATCCCCAAAATATACTTTACCCTATTATGGACCTGACTGGAGCTTCCTAGTATTTGAATGGGTTTGCTGACTTTTGCATCTTGTGCGCTACCACTTTTAATGCCAGAATTTGACAGAGGGAAAGAAACTGACAAGAGAGCTACTCCTAGAGGTGAGTTCAAGAGATGAAGAATAAAGGCACGCAACAATTGTTGTAAAAAACTATTCTTTTATTTGTCAAATAGGATTGTTATATTACTCTCGTGAGGAGTTTAGAAGCAATTTAGAAAAAGATCATTTTTGGGATTTAGTAATGGGTTCCCATCTTTATAGTCATATTGGGGGGATATTAGCCATTACCCTTTTAAATAGGCACTTCAATCTCCCATTTGAATGACAAATCCTTTAATTTTCATTGAAGATCCATGCAATTTTAAGAGTTGGAATCGTTAAGAGTATCCAATTTAACATTCTAAGGGACGGAGGACAATTATCCTTACTTGGTGAGGGATTCAGGCTTGGTAATTTTTAAGGTGTTCTTAGATAATGATTTGTCTTAATTCCTTAGGAGTTGAAGTGAACATCTCAACTCGATTTGATTTGAGAGGTCATATAGATGTGTGCAAATTCTTTATTTATGCTTATGAGTTATTTGTATATCATGATAACATGAAGAATGATGTGAAAATAGAACTAAGAGTTTAAGAAAAAAAGTATAAAGTAATCGAAATCAGTTGGTCAAATATAGGCACAAGAACTTAATTTTTGAAGCAACTATTAGAATTAAATAGGGCAAATGCAAGAAAATAGGGGAATTAAGGGTCATCTACTAGTCCAATTGTAGAAAATAGAGAATGCATAATAATAAAAATAGAATATATTATAGTATAGATTATATTGTTTTTAAGCTGTTCATGTTACAAACTCAAGTAATTTAATTGGACTCGTTTAAAACAATCTATTTAGCCTAATTTTCAAAATTACAATATTAAACCTAAAAAACCATTATTTTTTATCATAATTTATCTTGATGATTATAATTTAATACTCTTGAAAAGTATTCCTCATAATCACAATAAGAGTTTACGCATAATAGTTATTTTCTTAGTCCTCCAATTCTCTTTGGCAAGTGCATATGGTGGCACTTACCTCCTCGAGCTTTACACATTCATATTATTTTGAGCGTGTCTATTCTTTTTGAGAACATTTAAATCTTTTGACATAGTTTAAATTTTTTTATTTATCATTTGTCATGCTCTCACTTGATTTTTTTGTTAGTTTTGGCTTGAGAGATTTGATGTGTTTGTGTTTGGGGAAGAGTGCTATTTTTGCTTATTTTATTTACAAACTCGTGATGCTTCTTGTTCTTGGATCCATTATCTCTCTCGTGAATGTAGGCAATTGATTCGTCCAAACCACATAATTTTTGGTTTCTTTTTGTGGCACTTGCTTATTTTGTTATTAATTTTTTTTTATCATATTTGTACTTGTGTTAAGGAAAATACTTAACTTTCCTGTTGAATCACCTACCATAAGTGAATATTATAAATAGTTGAATATAGAAAGTAGAAATAAAGGAGACCAAACAACACAAGAAAATATCATGATTTAGGTGGTTAAAACTAAAATGAGCTTACATCATTGAGAAATGTAAGAAAATTGATCGACTATAGAGAAAATATGCATGTTTATGAAATAAACAAGATATCAGAAGGCATTATTCCTTGAATCCAAGTACATTTATTGTCACCATTAAAGATAAGCCCGCCCTAAAATTTTATAGACAAATAAAATGGAAAATACTTATAGCGGGATAATATAAATAAATAAGATTTAACTAAAACAATAAATTACCCACCTAAAATTCATCAAAACCCTCATGCATATCGAATCAACTCAAAATTTGTAGCTCAATGTTGCTTTTCACTTTGTTGAGATAGTACTTTATGATCACATAAAATAGTTTTTCTTTTCTTTTTTCCCTACCTTTCTCTCACTCTTTATTTCTCTCTTTTTCTTTTTTTATATTCCCACTTTATTTTTATCTTATTTTCTAAACCCTTGCATCGAATCTTTCTTAACAACATGTAATCTACTACCAAACTCCAATGAATTCCCACAACCACCACAACATCATCATTGATAGAACAATCCCAGTTATTTATGATCATTCCTATTGAGTGTTATTTATGGTGTTATTTTATATATATATATATATANTATATATATATATATATATATATATATATATATATATATATATATATATATATAATTTTCTAACAAACTTCTAAACTTGATATTATATAAATCTAAAAAATGTTAATTGTTTATCTTAAAAATTACATATTTTAAATATTTTGATTATCTTAACAATTTATTTAGTCAAAATCATTATCTTGACTTCATTATATAGAAATAAATTTTGAATTTTTTATACGATTCCTTTTGAAATCAAGCTTCTAGAGTGTTGTGCTACCTCAAAAATCTTCGATGCATATGAACTTAACATAAGCAAAAGACCTCTAGAGTACATTTTTTTATACTTTGATTGATTGATTATAATAAATGTATAAACTTGCCTACCACTAAGTCTTAGTACTTCTAAAGTTGCTTTTTCCTTACTCTAAATGAGATAATATTATGACCTAACACCAAAACAAATGGTGCACTATGATATCAATTCACTTAATCATCTCTAGTTAGGGGTGTAAACAAGTTGACTTGAGCTAAAGTCATAGAAAGCTTGAACTTGGCTTGCCTAACAAATGGTAGGCTTGAACTTGAGCCAAGTCAAGCTCGAGCTCAGTTTGCTGGGATAACAATGAGATCATGCTGGACTCATGAGCTCAAGAACTCTAAAAATGGGGAAGTCAGGTCAGGTGCTCATTGCTCACCGGAGAAGGTATCGACTAGACCATTGAGATGTCGTGACAGGATCTCATTGCTAGTTGGATAATGCATGAATGGGAATAATATGTAATCTTGATGGGAGCTGACTACTTGCTGGAGAAGGCATCTAAGAACAACACATTTGTAGATGTAATGGGTGCTTGTTGCTTTTTGGAGTAGACATTGATGGGATCTACGGGGATGTCATTATGGGAGCTCATTGCTCTCTAGAAGTGTTAGAATAATGGAGTCCGTGAAACAGGAAAAAAATGAAAATAAATTTCTTAATTTGAATGCATAGTATTAAGTTCTCTAAATAAGAATTAGTTGAGTTGGCTCGCAAGCCAATGAACCGACCTTCGTTAAGCTTGAACTTAAGTTTGCTTAATAATTGAGCTATAATTTGAGCTTGGGCTCAAGCACGCAACTCCATGAGCTTGTTAACGATTCGAGTTGACCTACAACTAAGAAGACTTTCTCTCATCCATATCCCCTTGTGCTAAATTGATCTAGAACCATGAAGATGAAATTAAAGCAACCCCTATTCAAAGTTGCATTATGTAGTACATATAACTCACCAACTCTTTTATTTTTCATGATAGCTAATGAACCTTTGTAAATTTGAAGGACTTAAACATCTTCTAAGAACCTGCTTATTACTTCATTGAATGCATTTTAAGGTATCATATGTTTTTAGTGCTTAATACCTAAATGGCTCTAGTTACACAATCCTGCATATGTTAAATTTTGGATTTGAATTCATTAATTACTGTGGATAAGATTTTATCTTGATTTTTCAAGATCTATGTTTACTAAATTAAAATTCATTCACACTTGATTTTCAAAGATGATGTGTACATGATTAAATTCATATTCTATTTTTCATGGTTGTGCTAACCTCACTCAAGTTTAATTCTTTCACACTCAGTTTTTCTTAAAAGTGGCTATCAAACTCAATCTACATTAGATTCAGGCTTATTCCCTACTATGTCTAAATATTGTATAAAGAGTGTTGCATTATGTTAACTTATCTCACAACAAGAACCAACAAAAAGAGGAGAGGAAGAGGAAGAGAGTGGAGGGGGTGTCATTCGAGAAAGCAAGTTAAAAAATTTTTTGGGTGTTTGTAAGCTAAGTTTTCTTAGCTTTTTTTAAGAAAAATTAAGTGTTGCCATTTTTTGTTTTTTGCAAGAGAAAAAATTTTTGATCATAACAATGAATAGTTTTCATTTGAAATTTCATAATAGAAAGGAGGAGAGTAATTTGAGCAAAGACATTTCCTTCTTCACATATAGCCTTCACTTGACTATTTTTTCTCTTAGCTAAACAAAGTGGTATTTTTTGTCTATTTATTCAATTTTTAATGAAGTTTAATTATTCATGTACCTTCTGTGATGTTTAATGAATTATTTAATCTATCACAATAGTTGATGTAGGCTTAAAATAAATCATGTAAATTTTAGTGTACTTTTTTATTGTTATTGATCTCTTTTGCAGTTATTTTGTGGCTCATCATACTTGCATCTAAGTTGATGTCACTCTCTTTTTTAATATATCAAATCAATTTTAAATTGATTCAATACGCCAGTTTCAATTGAATTGATGAGCCAACTCTGCTGTGTACATGGCCAAAAATGGAAGAGTCATGGGAAAAAGGTCAAATGGGAGATAAGCGGAACAAGTGGAGCATAAATAGAGACGGGAGAGTGAGTGAGCAATAAGGGGGGAAAGAAAGGAAGGGAAATCGATGGCGGGAGTAAGTGAGCCAACCATCGAGATTGAGTGAGTGAATGATAGATACAAGAAAGCAATAGATGTCAAGAGCAGGAGTATACAAATGAAAGAGCCAGTGAATTTGCTATAGTGCTTGGTGCTTTAGTGAAGTTTTTAATTTATAAATAATTTAGAGGAAAAAATATCTAATTATTTATTTTCTTCCTCCTTTCCAACTAAGTTAAGGCCTGAGCGTCAAATTAAAATTTTTTATTAATGTACTTAGTTTAAACCTTACATACATTTATTAATTTTTGAATTAAATTTTTAGGATTTTGGTAGAAAGAAAATGAGGAAGGAGGAAAGTTTGAAAAAGGGGAGAAGACTATCTAAGTTATGTGAATGAATTCGAAAATTAGCTATTTATTTTGAGAGTTTAAAATATTATGGTTTTATGGATTTGAGGGAAGTTTATAACAATTTATATTCGATGACTTGATTAAAATATTGATTTTATTATTTTTAATCTAGGTTAAAAATGGGAAAAGATAAATTAATTTTGTAATTTAATTATGGGGAATATACATACCTAGCGTACAATCCTTATTTATTTACATTTCTTACACCTAAACTTTCATATTTACATGCATAGCACTTTGGTGCTTCAATGTAAGGGTGTAGTTCACTTTTAAAAAGTGGCAGCAGTACTGTTTTTGATGTGATATTAATGTTTTAAGTGCTATGTGTATAAATATGAAAGTTCAAGTGTGAGATATGTAAATACATAAGAATTGTGTGCTATGTATGCAAATGCCTCTTTAATTATTCTAAAGCATACCAAATTTCAAGGTTAACTTAAGTTAACCTAAAGAAGAATGATTTGTATACACTAGGATTAGAATTAAGATGATGGGAGTAACTTAATTAAGAAGGGTATTTTATAGGTATAATTATAGAGATTTCATTAAAGGGACAGAGATAAGGACTAAAAGTAAAAAATAAGTCATTTGAGATTAGGTGGGTATTCTTAGTTCTAAATTATTGTGATAATATCATTATCTCTAAATCAAATGCATCATGATGTTGATTTTAGCCAATTAAATGTTATTCTTACTTATGTAAGAGTTAACTTTTCTCTTAAACTATCGATCATGTTGAAATGAATGCTATAGGCTTTTTTTCATGTTTAAATTATTTATCTTAGCCAAGGCTTGTAATAGAAAAGATATTGAATGATATAAAGTGTTTAAATGAAATAATTTATTTAAAATAGTTTCTATGCATGTTGTTTGATGGAATTCATTCCTTTATAGTATTGCTGGGCTCATTAATACACTCATTCGTAATGATTGCCTGTTCGTGGGTTTTAAAAATGATGATGTTATTAAAATACCTTAGATGCAATTTTAGTAGGTCTAAAACTAAATACATGGATTATAATTTTAGTAGTAGTAGCTCAAGTAGCAGAGTTGTAACTATGGGTGATCAAATCATTTAAAGGTGAGAATTTTTTAGATATTTCTGATCTATTGTTCAAAGTGATGGTGATATGGATGAGGATTTTATTAGTAGATTCAAGTTGGTTGGTTGAAGTGGAGAAATGCATCGGGCCTATTGCGTGATAGAAAAGTACTGTCTAGACTTAAAGGGAAATTTTATAAAATGTTTCTGAGACCTGCAATGTTTTATGGCGTAGAATGTTGGCCTTTAAAAGTGAAGAGTAAAATGAAGTTGAGTGTTGCTGAGATGAGAATGCTTAGGTGGATGAGTGGCTTGACACTTAGAGACAAAATGCAAAACGAGCCTATCTATGAAAGGGTTGGTGTAGCTCTGGTGGCAGACTAGATTAGAGAGTCGTCTTAGATGGTTTGATCACATTAAACATCGGCCATTTGATCATCCTATTGGGAGAATAAATGTTTTAAATTCAACTTATGTTAAGAAAGACACATGTAGACCTAAAAAGACTTGGGCATATTGTATAAAAATGATCTTAATCTATTAGAATTAAATCGAAATATGACACTTAATAGGACACAATGGAGAAAAAAGATTCATTTAGTCGACGCCACTTAGTTGTTGTGCTTGTTATTGTTGTTGTTGTTGTTGTTGTGCTCATGTGAGATTTGTTGGATTTGTTGTGCTCATGTGACACTTCATTAAATCAAAATAAAGGCTTGTTGTTGTTGTTGTGCTCATGTGAGATTTGTATTTTTTTTTAATGAAATGGACAAGATATGATATGACATGGTTTCTGATTTGTTCATACTATGATGAATGAATACTTCAAAATAGTTTATATTTTCATTTTTAAATAAAATAATTGCTGAAAGATTTTATATGGATTTATATATTTAAAGCAAACCTGTACCTTAGAGATGTGATATATACACTGACTTTTGTTGATAGCTTAAAATCATTATCAACACATATTTACATGATATAATATAGAGCATTAAATGAGTGGGGGAATAGATTTTGTTTATCGCCATCATGGATCTATCAGTGAATAAAATTTACATTATTGGAATGATTAGAAATCAATTATAGAATTATTATACTTTTAGCTTAAACTATATTTTATGAATCGTGCTTTTTGAAAGTGTAACCCAAAACCACTCATATATAATTAAAAAAGCTTACTGGTAATTTTACGAGCGCATTTTCATAATAAATGAGATTGAACTCCACTCTACTTAGGTATATTAATCAAAAGTGGGTAGAGGAATACATTCACTTAGGAGAATGCTGATTGGTCTGACTAGCATGGTGGAGCCCAATCCCTTTAGTTATGTGAATACACACACACACACACACACACACACACACACACATATATTAAAAATGAATGGCTAGAGGCTATTATACGAGCCTCCAACCAACTCTAATGTGCCTAATAATTCGAGTACCAACTCCTTAAGCCCAATTGTGCCAGAGGGGATTCAAACCCCCGATCTGAGGGGTCGTATACCATGGATGCCAACCAACAGGCCGGGGTACGCGAGTGAATATATAAATATGTATGTATGTATATATATAGATGACAAAAATCCTTTTTCGCTAAGGCATTGAGATTGTCCAGAAAAGCTCTTGATTTCATCCACTTGCCACGTGGGGTCTCCAATCAGCCCTTCTTAGTTGACTCTCTCCACTTGCCTCTCTCCAATCCGTCCTCTTGAATTGACACTCTCCCCTGGCCCTCTTCACTCGACTTAGAAGAATTGTGACCAGACAAAGTGCACGAATAATAAATATAAAATATGTCATTTCTGACACATTATCCTCGAAATGTAATTATTACATTTTATATTTTATAATAAAATGCCTATTAAATTTTTTATTTTATAATAAAATGCCTCTATATAAAGGGGAAGAGTGAATGTAAAATGGACATTTTTTCTCTGTCGGGGGACAATTAGTAGAAAAGTTAACACAACTCTATTTTTATGCTCTATACAATTTTGGTTACAACACCTTAAAAGGTGCGGTGAGTGTGAAATCATGCCACAAACAAGATAAATATCAGCGCAAGAATTGAGCCATAGAGAGGTAACTAGCAAAATATAATACAATAAAGAACTCGTCTGGGAGAATGGTGGAACTCATCCATTCAGCCACCCGTACTTGGCCTCCTCAACTTAACCTCCTCCACTCAGCCTCCTCCACTCAGCCTTACCCACTTGTCCACCTGTATTTGGCCAAAAATATTGCTCCAAAGAATGTTCTCCCAAAATTATCTTCAAGAAAATAGTTTGTCCAAGGGAAGACAAGTTACAAAGGAGTGAAGCCAAGCAACAAGAAAAAGTCTAAAAGGGTAATGCTCTTGGAACCATTTTTCTTATTTTTGTTTTACTTCATTGCATTTATGCTTTTTTAACTTCTTCAATGTGTATATTACTTATTATATATTATATATATAGATATAGATAATGGCCATGGCCTCGTCTTCTTCTGTATCAGCTCTGCTAGGGTTTCGACTCATGGCAAACCCTAGCAACTGCTACGATAATTCTCATGAGTTTTCGTTCCTTTCCTCGCTGCAATTTCTCTGGCTTCGTCTTCTGCGTCTTCTTTGTCATCGTCGACTCGCGCTCTGTTTCGACGCCGACTGCTTCGCACGTTCGTGTCTGTCAATTTTGACGCCGACTACTTCGCACGCCGCGTCTACTTAGCACGCTGTCCTCGTCACATTCATTGCTCGACGACGCTTCTGTCGTCCTGCCCAACAGAAAGTTCCCCTGTACTCTTCTGTTTTGACACTGCTTCTCTCCCTGCTCGATAGCTTCGTTTCGTCTCGTAGCAGGTGAACCCAATTAATCCCCATACTCTGATGGCGCTTCCTTTTTCTTTGGTTGAACTGTACAAAGTCTCCTTTGCCCACATGGTGGGTAACCCTCAGGTGGAGTCCACAGTTGTCTTCCCCTCAAGCTATAAGGATTGTCGCGATGATACAGATGATTGCTCTTTTATTAAGAAGAGAAGCATGAAAGGTGAAAAAATAATAATCTTTTACTCTGACTTAGAAATTTCAACCTACAGAAAAATTCAAGTTTGTTTTTATTGAAAAATCTCAGTGGGGGCATCCACCTATGGAAGTTATTAGAAAGAGTGTTGATGATTTTAAACTAGTACGTAAGTGAAAAGCGAGACTCATGGATGAGAGATATGTTGATTCAACTAGCCGTAGCTGAAGACTACACTATGATTTTCTCTAAGAAATATCTTAATATCGCAGACAAATCAATGAAGTTACTCAAGTGGTCTCTTGATTTTGACCCAAATCATGAACTCCAACTGTATCAGTATGGTTTAGTTTACCTGGTCTCAAGCTGCACTTTTTTATCATCAGGTTCTCTACTCCATTGAGGCAATCCTTGGGGACCTTATGAAGCTAGATTTACCTACTTTCAATCTAATCAGATCTTCTGAGGCCATAATACTTGTGGAAATGAATATTACTTTACATGATGTTTCTAAAGTCTGGCTGGACACAACTCATAATGGATATTGACAACAAATCGTCATGAAACACAACCCTCCATATTGTACTCACTGTAAGATGTTTGGGCATATCCTTGATAAATGCCACAAGCGCCATCATAATTTGAAATCTAAGGTTCAAGTGGATAAGGATGAGTCTAACCCCACTGCTCTGGATATTTTAGTTCCATCCGAGAAAGATATTACCAGACAGGAGGTGTCTGTTGCCCCTGTGGACCCCCCCTAACACTGCTGTTACTGTTACTGTTACTGCGATTGATGTGATGTTGACACCTTCAAACCCCATAAAAAACGATACTGAAGGACTATTACCTACAAAGGATATTGTTCAGACTGATAATCAGGAGAACCTCACAGCTCCCTATCTTAAGGAAGTATACGGTGTAGAGGCAACTTTCTACTTCACATACTAGAACCTATTGTGGGTACTATAATTGGTAATCCTTCAGCTACAACTATACCACCTCATCAGACTGATTCTTCAGATGAAGAATGACAAGTTTAAACTTCTAGAAGGAAGAAAAAGAATGAAGATCTACTCGAGCTCAGGAGTTTTATGAATGATACTTTGATTACTTCGGGTAACGGTACTCGTCTTACCAATTTGTTAGCTGGATCCCTTCCGAGAATAAGAGGCAGAGGCAGAACTAAATTGGGATGACCCTCCCTGGCGATTTTGGGCTTTTTTGATCTTTATATGTACAATTTTTGACTTTTTTGTGTGTTGTACTGTGTGGGTTGGGTGTCTATTTTTGGGCCCACTCATACAATATATCTGTATCTTTTCTCTTTAATATATTAGCCATTGGGATTTTTTTCAAATAAGGAATATATATATATATATA
>JXCR01132192.1:14187-42449 GCA_002079205.1 Phalaenopsis hybrid cultivar
ATATATATATATATATATATATATATATATATATATATATATATATATATATATATATATATATATATATATATATATAAGAATTCGCTCATAACACTCGGAAATAGGACAAATTTCCCAAGAGTAAAAGGAAATCACCTAATCCTTTGGAATGACTTTAGAGAAGCACTTTCCAAAATATAACTCAATCAAATAAATAATGAAGTCAGTTAAATCTAGAGATTGAAGACTGATTGGTCCACATTGATGTGAAGCACGGGGTAGCTACGCAAGTGCACGTGTCGCTTAAATAACATATAAATTTCAATTCGTGAATCGATCCCATAAGGATCCGGTTAAATCTACAATTTGGTTAAAGTTTTAAGTTACTAAACCTTAAGTCTAGTCAGAAGTGTTCAAATTTTTTTATTTTGTAAAGTGTCTAATTCTTAATAATGAAAAACTGACAATGTTTTTTGAGTTCTTCTGATTAGATAAAAATTTCATTCTCCTGTGAATCAGATCGTGTGAATCCTTAATATTCTTCCAATGAGTTCCTCATATTATTGTTGACAACCTGAGACAAATCCTTCTTAGCCTCCGTCGAGGTTATCAGAAGCGTTGAAAACTTGTATTATAATTAAGAGGACTTAACTATGTAAGGTTTTCTAGGAATCCTTTAGTCTTCTATTTATGTTACAGGCTCTCACTGCTAATATGTCTATTCAACTTGGTTACACTAGGCGACTCACGCAAGTATACGTGGCGTATCAATAGTACCAGGATTAGAGTCCGGTTGTCGATCCCATAGGGAACGAGATAAATCTAATTAAAAAAAGTTTTAGCCTATAATTGTTGATTCTAGCCTAAAATGGTGATTTAATTTAAGTCCTAAAAGAAAATTCCAAGTTGTCAACAAAGAAAGCAAAAGGTTCTTCAAGTATTTTAGAAGTTCTCCCTTTAAATGGTTCAATAAGTTAATGAATGAGAAAGTTAACTGAATATATGGGTGCCAAACAGGAGCAAAAACTTTCTTTACCCTCTTCCAGTGGAATAAACAAAAGTGGCTAAAAATCAGATTAGTTCCCTACTACCAACCCTTAACTCATGCTCAAATATCTCCTTATAATTTACATTAATTTATTATATATATTCGTATCCTATCAAATTAATGTGATTAACTCTATCGATTCTATTATCGTCTCTTCCGATATTGGTAACTCACTACAATATTAACACCCTACTTGGCCAAAATGAAATGTAAATGAAGTGCAACAAATTAATCATTATCCATTATTAGTGAACACGAATCTATAAAGAACACATTCATCTTTCTTATCCTGCCATTCCAAGAAAGAAGAGATTGTTTACTTACTATGCATGCTTGAACACATTAACTTGATTAATTGATTGAAAGAGAAAGAAGTCTTACAAAGAAAATGAAAACAATTACAAAATAAAACTTCAGAACTTATCTCCCTTCCTTCAATCCTGAGAAGTTGAGATTACAAGCATTCAATCACAAAAAAATCTCTCAAATTCTCACTTCTCTCAACTTGTTGATCTTGCTTGGATTTCTCATTCAATTCCCTTTTCAAAAAAATAATAAAAGAAAATGTAATCAAAGAGCACTCTTCACTTCGACATCAAAGTTTATATATTTCTTCACATTCTCCTCAAAGTCCGAACTGCACTAACTGCCAGTTTCAATTTAGGGCGTCAGCTTCTTGGTTAGGAGGCGCCAGCTTCTCGGGTAGGAGCTTGTATTGGGCGCCTAAGCGCCTATTGGCTGGCGTTTAGGCACCAACTTCTCATGTAGGCGTCAGTCTCTCGGGTAACAACTTGTGTTGGGAGGCTTCTGTCATCTAAGCTCCAGTGGCCAAGCACCTACTATTCGATTCGTGCTCTTTTTCTTTCTTACTACGACCAACAAAAACAAAAAAAAGTATTTCTAGTGCAGTATCATTATATAAAATTCAAAAATACATATAGCAGTATCATCATATAAAATTCAAAAATACATATAGCAGCAAGTGCAAAATTAACAATACATCACCTACTCATTCTTTTAGTCATTGGTTAGAGATCATAAATTACAAGTGATATTAATTTTCTAAATGACCAGTTTAGAAGTAAATGAAATTCAGAAATGTTAGCACATCATCTTTCATCAAATTTTCAATTAATCTAGAGAAATCTCATGAAAAAAATATTAATCATCTCATGTCCAAAACACGAGTATAAACAACACTTTAACTGCTAAATATGATAAAAGCAATAAAGAAAACTTCATTGAAATTCGAAGTAAGAGTTTACACAAACAAAATGCAATAAATCAGGATTAAATCTCCTTTTGCACCGCTTTGATTCTTCTTCTTACAATGAAACTCCACTTTGATTTACTTCGACTCGCATACAAAACCTTCACTCTCCTTCACTCACAATACAATTAAGCACTCACTAACCACTCACAAATCTTCCCCTAAATTATCTCTATTTTCCTCTCATAGTAGTCAGGTTCTTCAAATAAACACCTTGACTTCTCCTTTCCTTCGAAAACATCGGCGCATACGGCCATTTGAGCACTGGATCCTGGCTCAGAGGCTCTAGGTCTTGGGTCCTGGGCAGTGGGTTCTAGCACATGGGCACTAAGCTTCTGGCGTTGAGCTGTCGGGCTCTCGGGATGAAGAAGCAAAATTAGGTCATTTCGACGCCAAAAACCTGGCGCCTTGGCACTAGACACCTTTCACCCACTTTCCATGCTCTTTGTATTTTAACTCATTTCATCCTCTCTGTGCACTGGTTCTTGACTCCCGGACGTTGGTTCAGGTGACGGCCATATCTTCTTCAATTTTCTCCCTTGAGCTACCTCTACACCTATTTCCTACTAACATAATAAATCTACCTTCCAGCATTAATAGGAAATAAAATATATAATTCACATCACATTACACTACACTTTTACTTCACATTAAATTCCCTCAAACTTGCACATTACTTGCCCTTAAGTAATTCAATATGAAAAAGTTAAACTTTTAAAAATTATTAATAGCACTCTCCTTAGAGTTTCCTTGATCTTGAACAACATCACAAAGTTAAGTAACAGTGTGCAAAGATTATTAAGGGCTTGAACTCTTATTAATTTAGAGTAACCTAGTAGTATTTAAATTAATCCACCTCTTTAGCTTAGAGAACTTTATATCACTTAATGTTGTTTGACTAAAATAAATTCTTTTATTAAAGGTATATTTAAGACGTTTATCAATAAAAAATGCTAATTCATTACCTTCTTTTTGAATTTGACATTTGAGAATCCAATTAAGAAAGCTTCTAAGTTTTATGTAACAAAAAAAGGTTAGGGCATCAATTTTTGATTTTATGCTTAAGCTCAAACTTCTTCTCAAGAGACTCTTAAATTTTCTTTCTTTTATACATAAAGTCAACTCTTTTTTCTTTTCTTTTGAGAGTTATTATATCTGATCAAGCTTATTTTTATTTTGAACGTCTCTTCTTCACTATTCTAAAATTCTTAATCACCTTTTAATTTTCATTCACAAATTATTATAATTAAAAAAAATTAGTTATGTCATTTTGAATTGAGAAGGGGTAGGTCTGGTGGAACTCTCAACTCTCTCAAATGTGGAAATTTTAAGAAGATATGGACTTTGTTATAGGCTTCGTAGAATGTAATTGCTCCTCCCAATTTTCTCCCATGGTTCCAGCCTTAACACACAATGCATAAATAACATAGTGATTCCTAATCCTATAGTGGTCTGCCCCCCAATGATATATTGAATAAAATATGAATCACAACCTATATCAATAGATTTTTCTTTTTGAATGCAGAAGTTTAGGATAACAAGGTGTTTAGTAACCTCGCTAATATTGGTCGAAGGCATGAGTAGCGGATATGAATAGTGCCATGCTTTTAAATCCATGTTCATAGCCGAGCAAGGGAAATTATCAATTTCTGCATCCCTAATTTTTCTATGAGCATTAGAATCGGTGAGAAAATTGATAATCTCATTGTATTTTGGTTTGTTAACTATGAAATTCAAACGATCCCACCTAGAATTATCAGGTGGGCCAAAGATCGAATTGATGGTGGTGGGGTCAAAGGCTTCTTGTTTCCCGCTCGCGAAAATTTTATCATCCGCTTGTTCTTTAGCGTTGGCAAAGAACTCGCGAACAACAGATACAACAACGGGTGAGGTGCAATAACATAATTTCTCCCACTTCTTTTTTACGATCAAACCCTCAACCCTATCCTCGAGTCTCAAGAAAGCTCTTTTAGGGATCAGCTTCTTTGACAATAAGAAATTGTTGTATCGATTTGCAGCTTCAATATTAACAAATTTTTTGTTATCAAAAGATGTGTCTCACCTCACTCCTTTAGTCTTAGGAGTCATAAATTTAAAGGTCAAAGAAGGAGAAGAAGACAAATGGAGGGGATTAACAAAAGATTTGAAAAGAGCAAGAAAAATGTAAAGAAAATCTCACCTCTGAGCCTTAGGAAACCCTAGGATCTCCTCTAGCATTCTTCTCCTCTTTTCTTCCTCGTCTCTTCTTTTGGCTAGGGCAACGGAAATGGCGAATGGGAGTGTTCACGAGAAGCTCACGCGTAATATAGAAGGAGATCTGGAATTTGAGTGGCGCTGGGGTGCTACTCAACGGGGAAGAGCCTACGCGCCAGCTTGAGCAAGGCGACACTGATGATCCAGAGGTGGCGCCGGGGTGGGCGCTAAGGACCGGAAAAAAACATGCATTTTGTATTATAAAACCCTTAAAACACACCAATCACACCTAAAGCTTTCTAATAATAAATAAAGCATATCAAACACATAAACACTCAAAAACATCAAACAAAAGTTAACCTATAACAACTACAAAACAAATATACAATCAACACACAAAATAACGCTCGAGTTACCTCCCAAGTAGCATTCGATTTAAAGTCCTTAGTTAGACAATGTAAGTTCTTTAATTAGGATGGACCAAATTAATGGTTTCACTAAGCCCTCTCCTATCTCATCCTAAATAGGGCTTTAATCTATTTTCATTAACTTTGAAAATACAATCATTTTTATTATTCTTATTATCTACAACTCTAAATGGGTAAACTCTTATTACAGTAATTGAGCCAGACCACCTGGCTTTTAATTTTCTTGGAAATAATTTTAATTGATATATATATATATATATATAGCAAAACCTCATGTCAATATGTAAATTCTTTTCTAATTAGCTTCTAAGTATGTCACTTCTTCATATGTTTCTTATAAATTTTGACATTTTTATAAGCTTCCATTCTAATTTTTCCAAATTCGTTCAACTATGATAATCTTTTATGTGTCAAGTATTTGAAATTAAAGTTAAATTTCTTAAATACCCAATAAGCTTTATGTTTAAGTTCTACAAACAAATGGTAGAATTTTAAAAAAAATCTACTTATAGGGTGACATACCCATAGGTGTCTTAAAGGCAACCCTATAAGCTCATAATGCATCATATAGCCTAAGGGAACTGCCTCTCATACTAAGGTTCACAGCTTTCTCTAGAATTCTTTTAATCTCTTAGAAACTTCTCCAAGATTAGTAATTTGAGGATGATAAAAATTAAGTATTCTGTCTCAATTCTTCTATTACAAACTTATCTTCATCGGTCACTAATTATTACTTTGGGTGTTCCAAACCTGTTAAAAATAAATTTCTTAAAAAATTACCGAATACTATGGGAATCACACTTGGGTAAACTCACCTCTTCAATCCATTTCGAGACACAGTCTACTATTAATAAAATGTATGGGTTTCTTGATGATGCTCAAATGGTCCCATAAAATTTATTTCTCGAACGTTTAGTAATTCGATTTCTTAAATATAATTTATGGGCATCTAATCTCTCTTCCAAAAATCCAAATTACAAAATTATAGATGCAATTTTGAATCCTCTAAAATGCCCTCTGAATTCTAAATCATGACATGATCTAATAATTTCGCTCTCCTCTAAAACAATATATTTCCTAGTTATCTGATTCTTACACCTACAAAGAGATATGATTCATCCCAAAAATAGAATCGATATCAGACACAAACTTTTTCTTTCGGTGATATCACATGTCAAAAAGAATAATTTCACTTATAATAAAGTTCACTATATTAACATAACATGGAATATTATGTTCAGAAATTGAAATAAGTTATTCATTAGGAAAATTTTCATTAATTTTTTCAAACCAATCCAAAGAATTTTCTGCTCTAACCCAGATAAATGATCAGCTACTTGGTTTCTAGCTCTCTTCTTGTCCACTATTTCTATATCAAATTTTTGTAATAGAAGTATCGAACAGATCAAATGTAACTTGTCATCCATTTTAGTTATAAGATATTTGATATCAGATTGGTCAGTATTGACTTTGACTTTTGTGCCTATAAGGTAAAATCTAAGTTTATCAAATATAAATACTCTAACAAGTAACCCGTTTTTAGTAGTGGTGTAATTCACTTTTGCTTCATTAAGAGTCCTACTCGCATAGTATATCACATAAAAAATCCAATCATTTCTCTGTCCTAACACAACCCAAACTGCATAATCACTGACATCACACATGAGTTCAAATAAAAATTCCCAATCAAGTGAAACTATAACAAGTGTAGTGAATAATTTTTTCCTTAAAAGTTCAAAGGCTGCTGGGCAATGTTAATAAAACATAAAGAGCATATCTTTTCCTAAGAAATGACACTAATGCTTTGAAATTTTACAAAATTCCTTAATATACCTACAATATAATTTTGCGTTCCCTAAAAAACTCTTGATCCTTCTAGCCGAAGTTGGTGGGGTTAGTTTTTCTATCAATTGAATTTTAAATTTAGCGTTCCATCACCATGAATTGACATTTCTTCTAATTTAGTACCAAGTCTCTTCACGTCTTTGCAAAAATTTTGAAAGATGATTAAGACATGAATTAAAGGATATGTCAAATACAAAAATGTTGTCCATAAACACCTCAATCCCTTTTTCGATCAAGTCTAAAAAGAAAGACAACATAATATCTTGGCATCTTTCTAAAGACAAATGTTCCATAGGGGTTGGTGAAAGTTGTTTTATCTCGATCTTTTGGTGCAATAAGAATTTGGTGGTAACCCAAATAACCATATAGGATGCAAAAATAAAGGTGTCTTGTCAATCTATCAAGTATTTGGTCAAGGAATGGAATGGAATATGGCTCTTTCTAGTTGTTTTATTCAACTTCCTTTGGTTTATATAGATCCTCTAACGTATGACACTCCTAGTGGATATAAGTTCATTATTTTCATTCTCCATTATAACCACACCCCCTTCTTGGGTACACTATGTATCTGGTTAACCCATGTACTATATGGATTTGGGTAGATAATTCCCACATTTAACCGCCTCAATCTCTCATTTTTCACTAGCTATTTCATTATTGGGTTTAGCCTTATCTGAGGGTCAGCATTGGGTTCATGATCTTCCTCCATTAATATTATATCTATGCACAAGGAAGAGCTAATACCATCGATATCTATAATAATCCACCCAAAAGCTTTTCTTGAAGCCCTCAATACTCACATTAATTGTCTCTTAATGTTTACTCAATCCAACAAAAATAATTACAGACAAAGTAGAAGATTATCCTAAGAATGCATAATTTAAATGTTTAGGGAGAATCTTAAGTTCCAAGTCTGGGGCCTCAACCATAGAAGGTACTAATGGTTAAACATCATCTAAGGTGTTTACAATCTCAAAGCTATCCCAAATCACTCTAGGGATCTCTTTTAACACTAGAGCAGATTCCTTCTTAAGGTGTTTACTATTATCTTCAATCACACTCCACTGGGTCAATCTCCACGGTCTCTTCTAATTTGATTCTAATCATTCCATCCAACACATCTTACTGAAAGCATGAATCAATGTTGGGGTTTTGGGAAAACTTAATTGATTTCAAAACATTAAAATAACCTCATGAGCATTGATTCTCATTGTCAATTCTCTTTTTTGAATATCTATCATAGCTCTTTATGTAACTAGAGAATGTTTACCTAAGATAATCTAGATCTTCTTATCTTTCGTCATATCGAAGAAAACGAAATCAGCAGGGAAGATAAATTTATTAACCTTAACCAAAACGTACTCTGTCACCCCCTTATAATAGGTAAGAGAGCGGTCAACTAACTGTAGGTTACTATAGTAGGCTGAATTTCTTCTAAGTCTCGTCTCTTAAAGGTAGAGACATAAGGTTGATGTTGACCCCAAGATCACATAACACTTTCCCGAATAATTTCTCTCATATGGCATAGTGGATGGTGAAGCTACGTGGGTTTTTATTGAAGGATAACACTACACTCCTCAGAGCTACAATTTCAAATTCACACAGTTTTCTTTTTTTATTCAATACGTCTTTCATGAATTTCACGTAAATAGGTATTTGTTCTAAAGCTTCGATGAATGAGATGTTGATTGTGAACTTTTTGAACACTTCTAAGACCCTCAAGAACTTTTGGTCTAATTTATGTTTTTAAAGTCTTTGGGGAAAATATATTGGTGGTCTTTCTTGTTTATTACTTGGTGGTGAGTTAGTATTTCCCATGTCTCTAAATTTTCATGAGTTTTGGACAAGTTTTTCACCAGATCTTTCAAGCTCAGGTTTATGTTCTTCCTCACGAGACTCCCTCCTAGTCACCTCTTCCAATTCCTTTCCACTTCTTAACTTAATGATTTTCACATAATCTTTTTTTTTTTTACTTTCTTGATTCACATCCGTATTACTGAGTAAAGTCTCTTGAGGTTTGTTACTTGAATACTTAGCTACTTGACCAAATAGATTTTCAATATTTCTCATGACTGCAACTTGACTTTATAATTGATCCTCCATCTATAATACTATTTATTTCATAGATTATTTCTTTTCTTTGAATTAAGTATTGGAAGTGAATTATGATGCATAATGAGATCTTGGGATACTATTGCCCGGGTCCAATTTCTTGTAGGATTAGGTTGGTTGCTATCTGTAACACTATTTCTTTCAAAGATATTTTCTTTTTTTTTGAACTAAATATTGAAAGTGAATCATGATCGGAAGTTAGATCTCGGGTTACTATTTCCCTATTTCAAATTTCTTGTCGGATTAGGTTGGTTGCTACCCCACTGCCACCGTCCTACATCTTGATTATTGTTATTTCAATTAAAATTTGGATAGTTCCTCCAATCGGAGTTATAAGTATTGGAGTCCATGTTGTGGGTATGTTATTAATTGCATTCATAAACTCTACATACATAATAATAGGATCAACTAGCTGTTCATAAGCATTTTCTTGTATTACTACTGATCCTAGTGCATAATTCAAACCTAAATTGTCTAAGTTCTTGAATATTGCCGCTGCTTGTGAAGTTAAAATTGCTAAGACATTATTATCATGGACATTGGCTATCTTCCTTGGGTTTAATCTCTTAGAGGTCAATTGAAAATTATTTGTAGTCATTTACTCGATCAAAATATAGGCCTATTCAAATGATTTAGATATTAAAGATCACTCAGTCGCATTATCTATAAGCGATCTCAATGATCCCACCAACCCATTGTAAAAATTGAATGATAAGTCAGTCAGGTAGAGCATGGTGCGAGCACCTCCTAAGCATCTCTTTGAACCTCTCCCAAGCCTCATAAATGGATTCACTATCTAATTGGATGAAAGACATGATATCATTCTTAAGTTTGACAGTTTTTGAAGGTGGGAAGTACTCTGCTAGGAATTTCTCATCAAAGTCAGTCCAAGTTGCTATAAATCCAGGGGCTAAAGAATTCAACCAAAACTTAGCTTTATCAATATGAGAGAATGAAAACAACTTAAGTGTAACAACGTCGTCTGATACACCGTTATTACTAAAAGTCGTATATAACTTTAGGAAACAAGCTATATGGAGGTTTTGTTCTTCTACAAGCGAGCCTCCAAATTGGTTGTTTTGAACCATCTGAATGATACCAGGTTTGAGTTCAAAAGTGTTAGCCTGAATGGTAGGGTTATTGATACTCCTCTGTGTTTCATCTACGATGGGGTTAGCAAATTCCCCAAGTCGTCCAGACATGAGATTCTATTCTTGAGGTGCTTGTCATTTCTCTTAGATTTTTTTTTTATTTTTTAAAATTTTTGAGCTTCTTAATAATTTTTTTTTAGTTTAGGGTCGTATGGCACAAGATTAGGTAATCCAATCCTACACATACAACTTAAGGCTATCACCTAATGGCCCTAAATTAAAAAAAAAAAGCACAAACTATGATTCAAAATGCGCAAGGCGACAATCACTTTTAAGGCAAATAATGTGCTAAATATCATAAAAGAAATCACAAGATGCAATATTTTTGGATTTTCACAATATAAATAACAATACAAGAAATGAAATACACACAACACCATACTGAATAAATAAAATACAAGTTTCAATTATAATCTTCAAATATTTTAATTAGAATTTTTCTAAATTAGAAATTTAACGTCGTTCTCCAACAACAGTGCCAAAAACTTGTTAGGTCCACATTGCTGTGAAGTAAGGATCAACTATACAAGTGCATATGTCGCTCAAGTAATATGCAAATTTGAGTCTGTGAATAGATCCCACAGGGAACTAGTTAAATCTTCTAATTGGGTTAAAGTTCTAGTTTAATAAACCCTAAACCTAGTTTGAAGTGTTCAACATTTATGGTTTAATAAAGAGTTTAATTCTTAATAATCAACACCTAACTATGTTCTTAGAGTTCTTCAAATTAAATGAAAATTTTATACTAATCAGATCATGTGAATCCTTAATATTCTTTCAATGAGTTTTCCACATTATTATTAACAACCAGAGATAAACCCTTTCTTAGCCTCTGTAGAGGTTGTAAGAAGCATTGAGAACTTGTATTAAAGTTAAAAAGACTTAAACATGCAGAGTCTCACAGGAATTCTCTAGTCTCTTATTTAGGTTATAATTTTCTACAGACAATATGTATATTCCACTAGATTACTGATTGTTAACTTACTCATTCTTCTAGTTGATGGTTAGAGGCCTTAGATCACAAGTGATATTAATGTCTTAAATGATCAGTTATAAGTAAATCAAATTCAGAAAGTTAACACATCAACTTTAATCAAATTTTTAATTAATCTAGGGAAATCTCATGGAGAAAATATGAATCATCATATGTCCAAAATACAAGAGTATGAAAAACACTTTATATACTAAGGATCATGCATCATTAATCATGCATCGTTAATCATTCAGTGAGGCATAGATAAATTCAATAACAAATACATACATAGACATTTTATGTGAGCTTAATTTATGCTGTTATATGGAACTGATTTCATTTTTGCTGCTGATAATTGCAGGGGTCCAAGTGAGAGTAGCACTAATAATGTCTAAACTTATCATGGTAGCATAGCAAGATAAATCAATGTACCATAGATGGATGCGTGCTTCCCAATGCATATTCTCTGGTCTTAGATGTTCACACTAGATTTGTGGCGAAGCTTGTCATGTTTGATTTCAAAATTAAACACCACCCAACAATCATTTACAGGCCAATTCGGCCATCTGATCTTCAAGTTCTTGAGCTGATCCATGCTTCTTTATTCCCCGTAAGGTACCATGCCGCCCTTCTGTGTACATGTGATTCCTATATATATTATCACTGGTTTAAATCATCATTAAAAAAATGGTGCATTTACATACAGCACACATTTTTTATGTCTTTACATATCTCACACCTATACTTCCATATTAACACACATAGCGCTCATATCTTTAATTTCACATCAAAATGGCACTATTAGCTTTATTTAAAACTGAAATACACCTTGTCAGGCATAGGGTTAAAGCACCAAAGTGCTATATATATATATATATATATATATATATATGTAAATATGAAAGTTTAGGTGCGAGATATATAAATACATAAGAATTGTGTGCTACGTATGTAAATTTCCCTAAAAAAATCTCTTCTCTGATATTCTTTTGCAGGTATGACATAGACTTCTTCCTCAATGTTGTCAATGGGCTAGGCATCGTCTCTTGGGGTGCTGTTGACATTAGCCGGTCAGATGGCCGCTTTGATGAGCTTATCGGATTTGTCACAACACGCATCATCTCAGTAAAAGAAAGTGAGGTAGCGAACTTACATAAAACCTTTTAGAAAAGTTGAATGTATAAAAATATTTGAAGTCTTTGCTTGCACAGATTGAGAATTTACTAAGATATGACATGTCAAGGAAGGATCAAACTCTAGTCTATATCTTGACACTTGGTGTGGTAGAACAATACAGGAACCTTGGCATAGGTTATTTTCTTCTCTATCTCTTTTTTTATGAATGATTTACATACATACCACTAAATTCTTATGTATTTACATATCAAACTCAAAATTTTACATCCATGCCAGTATGAATGAAAAGGTGTAGTTAATTTTTTTTTTTTAAGTTAAAATAGTTCTATTTTTTATGTGATTTTAAATTTTGGGCAGCATAGATGTAAAAAGTAAAATTTAGGTGCTAGATATATATTGCCTCTTTTTCTATGTACCTGAAAATGTGTATTTTACTTTTTTAAAGTTAAAATAGTGGTCTTTTTGATGTGATATTGAAGATTTTGTTGGTATAAATTTAAAATGTAAAATTTTACGTATTAGATATGTAAATACATAGGAATTAGGTGGTATATATGTTAACCCCCTTTGTTTTAAATTCTGTGATTTGACTGATTTACTTTTTTCTTTTGGTTACGACAAATGGATTATTCACTGTTTAATTCCGAATTTCTTTCAGCTTCTGCACTGGTTCGAGAAGTTATAAAATACGCTTCAAGCATTTCCAGCTGCAGAGCAGTATATTTGCATGTCATTGCTTACAATCAGCCAGCCATCCATTTCTATCAAAAGATGCTGTTTAAGCTTGTAAGAAGGTTATTGAAGTTCTACTATATTAATGGGCAACATTATGACTCATTCCTATTTGTGTACTATGTTAACGGAGGTCAGTCTCCATGCTCACTTAGGTAAGTGTAAAATTCCTTCTCTGTAGGAAATTTGCATTAGGAAATAACCTATCTTAGAATATTCTCCAATAATAGCCTTTCCTTTATTTGTATTTCCTATTTTATGCTCTTCCCTATTTAGAGGGTTCCTATTTTATTTCTGTTAGTTATTATATATATATGCTGTGTAGTATAAAGTTTGAGAGAAAGGAAATAAAATTGTCTAATTTATACATGGTATAAGAGCTCAGAAACTCGTTGTTCGGTTTCGAGGACTCTGTCTCCTTTCTCTTTGTCCTCTGAAAGTTTTGAGTTCGAAGAAGTGCCAAAACGTCCTCTGTGTCTTCTCCTCACAAAGGCTCATAGTGCTCTGTGATTTGAATGCTTCACTTCGTGCGTCGCAGATCGTCAGTTGACAAGAATGCTCTTTTTGAATCCTTCCTAATCGTGCATTGCAGATCGTACGCACTCGAGCTAGGTCGCAGATCACTTCCTGCGTTTCTACCATTCCTTCCACGACTGTTGATGTTTGAATCCTTTGTTCGTACACCCCGAACGTAGGACCATCTCGTTCATGCATTGAAGATCTGTTTGAATCCTTTGATTCGATTCAACAGAACGGGTCGTCATATACTCCTCTCACAATGCTGCTGCCATTCTATTCGACGAAAGAGTCAACTTGCCCTAGCCTCCATTTCACAAGTTGTTGACTTGCAAATGGCCTAATCTCCTCTCACTGAGTGTCGAACGCTTGGAGATTGAGAGCTACACACCTCCATCTAGTTCCTGTTTGGTCATCCAATCAACAGTTGAACTAAATGTCCTCCTCTTGCTTTCATCCTAGCAGCAGGTTTATAAGATTCATACTTCACAATCTAATCATGTTCAAACATGGCATGACCTCACTATCTGTTCTTTGGAAGTCACCTCAATTTTAAAGTCTACACCATCAACATCCATCGCGCCTGATAACTTCTCTTATCTAGTCATGGACTATAAATTACATGGCCACAATTTTCTTCAATGGTCTCAGTCCATCTTCATGTACATTTATGGCAGAGGGAAAGATGGATATCTCACAAGCGAAATTTCAGCACAAGAAATGATAGATTCCAAATATCAGGCTCAATAAATTCCTTGATCACAGAGGTTGAATGAAACTACCTGCTCTATAGAACAACCAAGAAGATATGGGAGGTTGCACTTGTAACTATTCTAGCATTGAAAATTTCTTAGAGCTATTTGAGATTTAGACCAAACTGCATGATCTACGATAAGGAGAATTGAGTGTTACTCAATATTTCAATGCACTCACACGATGTTGGCTGTAATTGGGCATGTATGAGGTTTAGGGCTGTCAAAAAAACTCATCGTTCACAAATAGGTCGGGGAGTTCGTGTTCGATTCATTCAACAAGCAAACAAAACAAACACAAACAATTTTTTTTTCTTCGGTTTATAAACTAACCAATCAGGAACAGTCATTTGTTTGATCATGTTCGAATCGTTATTGTTCGAAATATAAAATAATTTAAAATAATTATGTATAAAAAATCTATCATATTTTAAAAATAATTTTATACTCTAAAAATTTATTATATTTTAAAAAATTAAATCTTATAAATTATAATATGATCTTCAGGTTCGCCTCGTAGCTTATATTAAATTATATAATTTCGTATTTATCTTCAGGTTTGTCTCTTAGCTTAAATTTTCTTATATTTCTTTTAAATTTATTTAGTTTCTTTCAGTGAAACAGTTTTTGGTAGTGAAATCTCGTATATTGACTGTATATCTGAATTTTTTATGGATGAGATATGATATTATGGTTTTAATGTGAGCTGTGCTTCGACTATTTTACATTTGTGTTGTGATTCATACAGGTTTAAGTATTAATTTCATATAGGTTTAAGCTTTTTAAAGATTTCGAACAAGTCAAACAATACAAACAAATTTATAAGATTTCAAACAATTTGAACAATTCAAACATTTCAAACATTTCAAACATATTTCAAACAAATCAAACTGAACATAAACAGTAACTTCACGAACAATTTCAAACACGAGTCTATTTTAAACACACGTAATTTGAAACGAACCGAATACGAACACGAGTTCTGTTCGTTTGTTTTCGGTTCGTTTACACCCTTAATGAGATTCACTCTTGGAAATGTCTTAATATTCTGCCTTATATACTTAGCTTTGCTGAATAAAAAAGGACAATCAAATTCCTCCTTGATATTGAAGTTAGGGGAAGAATAATGGGGATCAAACCTATCCCTACCATCCGGAAGGCCATTGCAGAAGTTCGAAGGAAGGAGAGTAAAAAGAAGCTGATGATGACAAAATCACACCACACCATCAGTTGAAGGATCAACCTTATACACTCAAAACTCCTTTCATAATAACAAGACCAAGAAAGGACGTCCATGATATGACTATTTTAAAAAACTCTGTCATGTGAAATAGAAGTGTTGGAAATTACATGACAAATTTGTAGTTGAGAAGCCATCAAATAGAAACTATGATAGGAGAACCGCACAAATGTTATCACAACCAACTACGATTAAAAAATCATTCCATTCACTGAGAGCAAATTGAGGCACTACAGAAAATGTTAATCTTAGTTCTGGACAAGTATCACAATCCTCTGCCAAGTAGCTCCCTAGCTTGATGACATATGTATCATTTCCTCTTGTATTGCTAACAATGGAAGATCTAAACCTTGGATAATATATTCAGGTGCTTCGGATCACATGACTGGAGACATCCATGCTCTCATCAACTACCAAGAGATCGCCACCTTCTAATTTGTTAGACTTGCCGATTGATCTCACTCCAGGATTGTTAGGAAAGGAAAAGTGAAAGTCTCCAAAGATATTCATCTTTTTTCTATGTTATATGTAGCCAGACTAGATTGTAATTTACTTCCAATTAGTAAGCTTACTAATGAATTAAATTGTGTTACTAAATTCCATTCTAACTCTTGTGAATTTAGGTAGTGGATTCATGAAGGTGATTGACATTGATGAATTGCATTGAGGTCTACACCTGCTGAAGGAGAGCTATTTTCTTAACACAAAAGTGTCATCTCTACCATCCTCTTCTCGTGTTCCTGAATCTGTTGTGTCAGAGTCTGTTGAGAGTTGTTCTATTGTGAAATTATCTTTTAGGTCATTTAATTTTCATTATGTTGTAAAATTATACACTAATCTCTTTATTAATAAAATTTTTGAGTTTTATTAGTGTAAATCTTGCGAATTGACTAAGTATATTCGTCATGTATAACCTCTCTCTCTGTATAACTTCTCGTATTCTTTCGCTTTCATCCACTGATGTTTGGGAAACATCAAAATTGAGAACCATCAATGGAGTCAGATGATTTGTGTCCTTCATTGATGATCACATTAGAACCAATTGGATTTTCTTTATGAAAGAGAAATATAAAACTACTCAAATCTTTTAGTCCTTCCATGTTATGATTTACATTTAGTTTCAATGCAAAATTCTGATTCTTAAAATTGATAATGAAAATGAATATTTCAACTTGATCTTTGGATCCTATTTTGTAAAGAATGATATCATCCGCGTGAGTTCTTGTGTCGAGGCTACATAGCACAATAGGATAGCCGAGAGGAAGAATATGCATCTTCTTGAGTTATCTAGGTTTATAATCTTTTCTCATAATGTACTAGCATTTTTCTGGGGAGATGTAGTGCTCACAACCACCTACCCCATTAATAAAATGCCAAGCATGGTCATTGGATTCAAAGCCCCTTTCCATGTTTTGCTGGAAATATGTACTCATGTTAAAGCTTTCTCATCCATTTTTCCTTTAAAAATATTTTTCTGTCTCTTTTGTTCATAATCACCAACCAAACCACACAAAATTTGATGCAAAATCCATCAAATGTATCTTTATTGGTTATGCTTCTAACAAAAGGGGGACAAGTGTTATTCTTCAATTACTAAAAAATACTATAACTCCATGGATGTTACATTCTTTAAAAAATACTACCTCAAATTGAAATTCAGGGTGAGAATTTGGGTAAATATCAGATTTGAGACACTACTCTGGATAACCACACTAGACCACAACCTATCTACTTCCCTTTAACCATCCTGTCTCTCAAATTTCACCACTTGAGGACATCCAGCTTGAGACTAACAACAAGAAAATGCACAAGGAACTTCATGCGTACACTAAGTGAAAGAAACCTATTGAGCAGGACAAAGATAATATGCAACCAGAGGAATATTCAGAAACAAATTTGAATCCACAAATCCGTGAAGTTTCAAGGAAGGTGGAATCTAGTGGAGAAACTAAGGAAAGTTACACAAATTATTCTATCCAGGAGTGTATTGCCATTAGAAAGTTATTCTTATCTTATAAAATTTTTGTATCTAATCTCGATGGTATGCAAATACCCAAGTCTATTAATGAAGTACTTCAAAGCCCGTAATATAAAAAGATAGTTGAAGAGGAGATCCAAATACTTGATCTAAATGACACGTGGACGTTTACAAAGCTTTCTTCATATAAAAGACCTTTTGGGTGTAATAGATGTTCAATGTCAAGTACAAATCTGATGGGAGCATTGAGAGGTTTAAGGCTAGGTTGGTGGCTAAATATTTCTCTTAGTCTTATGAGATAGACTATGAAGAGACCTTTGCACCAGTGACCAAGCTAAACAATGTAATAGTTTTTTTTTTTTGAGGGTGAACAAAGGTGAGAAGTGCTTCAACTTGATATCAAGAATGTCTTTTTGAATGAAGACCTTGTGGAAGAAGTATATATGGAGATCTTACCAGGGCTGGAAAATGACTCGAATAAACATCTGATTTGTAAATTTAGAAAGTCACTTTATGACCTTAGACAATCTCCACGGGCTTGGTTTGACAAGTTTGCCAAGACTATGAAATCTAATGGGTACATCTAATGTCAAACTGATTATATTTTGTTCATAAAGCATACATAGGAAGGTAAGAGAGATATACTCTTTATCTATGTAGATGGTATGATTCTGACAGATGAGGACAAAAAAGAGATTGGGAAAATTAAAGAGATTTTTGCCATTGAATTTGAAATTAAAGATCTAAGAACTATGAGATACTTTCTCGACATAGAAGTGGCCAGGTCTAAGAAGAAATTGTGATATCCCAAAGAAAGTTCGTCCTAGACTTACTAAAAGAGACAGGAATGCTGGGGTATAAACCTATTGAGACGCCTATGGATTTCAAAAGAATGTTACAGTCAGGGGGAGAAAAGATATCAGTGGAAAATGTTTAATTCCAGAGATTGTTGGGAAAGATTATCTACCCATCACACGCTAGACCTGATATCATTTATTTAGTCAGCATTGTGAGTCAACAGACGAATAGTCCAAATGAAGAGTATTTGGAGATGTTTACGGAATGTTGAGGTTTCTTAAAAAGACTCCTGACTGGGGTTATTGCTTAAGAAATTAGACAGAAATTAGACCACAGGGAGGTAGAAGTTTACACTGATGCTCATTGGGTAGAATAACTGACGGATAGAAGATTCACATTTGGGTATTTTTCTTATGTATGAAAAAATCTCATAATATGGAGGAGCAAGAAGCAAGCAATTGATCTGAGTATCGGACGTTTGCTTTGGGAATTTGTGAAGAAATGTGGATTCAAAGGTTCTTAAATGAGTCAAAATGCTCCACAGTCAATCCCATGCAGATATTCATTGACAATCGTTAACATTATTATTACAAAAAATCCTATGCATCTTAACAGGACAAAATACATTGAGATTGATAGACATTTTATATCTGAATAGGTCAATGGTGACCTTATACACTTTGTCTATATTTTAACTCATCTTCAAGTTGTTGATGTCTTGACTAAATCCCTTCCTCCATGTAGCTTTATTGTTTTGAATACTAAGCTGGGTATTTACAAAGTCTATGACCCAAGTTTAGGGGGAGTGAAATTCCTGCCATGCAGGAAATCTACATTAGGATGAAATTTATTTCCTCGTCTCATAATATATTTCAATAATAGTATTTCTTTAATTTATATTTTCTATTTTATGTCCTTCCATATTTAAAGAGATTTCTATTTTATTTCTGTTAGTTATTCTATGTATATGTTTGATTTGTGTCATATCATTCTTATTTTGAAAATGTGAAAAAAATGTTTTTTTAAAGTTTTCAAGGAATATGAAGTCACATCTGCACAGTGCAGGGTGATGGTAAAATTATATTCTTAGGATGCCTGCTTATTTTTCTTTCCTTTTTCAGACTGGATTTTTCGAAAAGCTATTCTTTCCTTCGATGTGAAGTACTACATCGTCATCCCTTATTCCCTTCAAATTAGTGCTATTTTTTTATTAATTTATAGGGGCATTTTCATACATTCCAGATATGCTCATGTATTTGTCTAACACTTCAACATTTATATTTACATGCATACCACTCAAATCTTTAACATTACATCAAAACTATCATCATCACTATTTTTTAAAAAGTGAAATACCCCTTTTTCATGTAGCTTTGTGACACTAAGATGTTACAAAGTGTAAACATCAAACTTCGGGTGTTAAATATATTAATGCATAAGACTTGTGTTGTATGTATTAAAACTTCGCTAATTTGGGGGCATTTACATTCATACCATCTAATACTTAAGTTTTTACATATCTAACTTCTAAACTTTGCTTTTTTTACATTTATCACATATAAAAAAAAATCACAGTTATTTGAATTTTTTAAAAAATAAAAACACTTTTCATGCACAGGGAAGGTGACATGTATGTAAAAATTGAAGAAGTTTTGTTGTTAGACATGTAAATACATAAGAATTGAGCGGTATGCATGTAAATCTTCCAATTTGTAGTTTTCTGTCTGCACATCTGCACTTTCCTATCGGCACGAAATATCTCTCTCATTTCTGAGTTTATATTCATTTTTTTTGTAGGGAAGTATTAGCAGCATTTTCTGCATATTTGAGGAGATTGCTGAGCATCCTGGCTGGAAAGATTTGGGTCAAGAGGAAGCCAAGATGGCCCAGATGTAAAGAAAACAACATCCTTTTAGTATCACAGAACAAGAGAATCCTCAACACTGAGAATTCCATCTGCCAAACCGCTTAAAATTGAGGTATTGACGCAAAACTATTGAAATGCCTGTTCCACTGCTTTTCTAAGTAGAGTCCAGGATCCTGTATTTTATCAGATACCTTTGTGATTAGCAAATGTTGGCGTCGCAGCATCTTTTTCTTAAGTTAGTACATAAATAGAGTCAAATTATTTTGGTATTTCTGTTGTCTTATTAACAATTAACTGAATCCACATTTAACAGTGTGTAGGTCTTCGTAAATATGTAATATATTGTTTTATATTTCTTGCACCCCGAATTATGACATGTCTTATTTTTGGCATCTGCAAAAGAAAATTTTATTGATATACGTAGAGTTTTGATATGAATTCACATGATTGTAGCAGTCGAATAGTATGAGTAGATAGAGATGCGGCAATCCTAACGACAATTATATATTTCTAATCAAATTAACGTATTATATACAACACAGGATATATGAGAGTTGCTCAATTTGTTTCCTTATAAAGTATATGCTAGTTGCCATTTGCTCATTATCTCTTCATCTTTTTCAGTGTCATCATCTTCATCTTTCTTGTCTTGAGTTTCAAACTCAAATTACGGAAAAAATATTACATCAGTACTACACACGTAGAGCTACGTGAGTAGCCAATAAAATCACGTCACGAAAAAAAAATGGCCCGGTAACATGGGGGAATATTCTCCCCGTGTTATTCACGTGTTATTGTATGTTATTCATGTGTTATTGTGTTCTGAGAATATTCTTGGTGTTATAATAACACAATAACACATCAATAACATAAAATAACACTTGAATAACACGGGGGAGTATTCCCCCGTGTTATCGGGTACATTTTTTGTTTTTCTCGTCTTGATTTCTCCGGTAACACGGGGGAATATTCTCCCGTGTTATTCAGGTGTTATTGTATGTTATTCATGTGTTATTCATGTGTTATTGTATTCTGGGAATATTTCATGTGTTATAATAACATGAATAACACATGAATAACACGGGAGAATATTCCCCCGTGTTACCGCGCCTTTTTTTTTCGCGTGGCGTGATTTTATTGGCTAGCACGTAGTTCTACGTGCGTAGTACTGATATAATATTTTTTCCAAATTAAGATTCACACTCCATATCAAATTTTGCGTGGTTGTTATTTCATCTAGTATAAATAAATATTTATATGCAAATATGGTTTTTTTTTTGTTTTTTCATTTAATAATTAGAATTAACCTTTTCAGTTTTGCACTTATAACCAGTGTTATGAAAGTCATACTAGATATTGAACCGGTTAAACGAAAGGTTCATGATTGAATTGGGGTTAAATCAATCGGATGACTTAATAAATCATAGATATATTAAAAAATGATAATACTTTTGATTTGCATGCCACAATTCCTTTGTATTTAAATATCTAACACCTAAAATTCAATTTTAACATGTCATTTAATATATGTATGAAAACATCTATTTCACTTTTAATTTAGTGATAAGTTTTAAGCGATATAAATGATTTTGGTGGTTTAAATGCAAAAAACATAGAGTTTAGGTGTTAGATATGTAAATAAATAAAATTGGGTGGTATCTACATAAATTGAGTTTATTTGTAATACTGATGTTTTCGATATGATACAAGTGATTTGGGTTGTATGAATATAAAAACTAGGGTTTAGGTGTTGGATATGTAAATTACATAAAATTGTGGCATTCATGTAAATGCCCGGCTGTTTACATAAAATTTGGTGGCATGTATGTAAATTTAATTTCCTTAAAATAAATTAGAGTTCACCTTTTTTTTCCTTAATCTTACTTCACAAAAATAAATAATTGATAATAATAATAATAATAATAATAATAATAAACTGGCAAGGTCCATGTATCCTATGAACCAAATGATTCCTTTTGGTTCATCGATCCGAGGGTTGAATTGTCTGTTCAATCGAGTTTTGGGTGGTTTTATGCGGGAAGAATTTTTATGCGAATCGGAACCGGACTTATGACTGGTTCATGGTCGAACTGGGCAGGTTCGATTCGATTTTCTAAACCTTACAACAACTACATGAGTGATGCTTAGAAGAGGTTTATTTTTGTTGGTGTTTTATTCAAACTCTCTACAGACAATTACTCTATAAATAAGAGTGTTTCATTAAAGATTCACCTTGAGCACATCATATCATACTGAACAGTTGAGTGAATTCTTTTTGACATAGATGAACTACAATGTTGTCAAATGTAAAAGAGATGCTTCTTCTCATCTCCATAACATGTGATTTTGATTTGATTTAATAAATTATTTTTATTTTATAAAAGTGAGAATATGATAAGTGTACATGAAGTCATCTTATAAATGGTCATACTATTTATATGGCGAAATATTTATAAAAGATCAGTAGTCAAAGCTATTAAAAAAAATAAAATTTTGAAGCTATAAAAATTAGTTTAACAACAAATCACTGACACTACCATTAACATAACATCAACATTAGAACATATTCATAATTAATCACGATGTTATCACTTGAGATTAAATTTATTAAATCAAAATTGATCCGTGCGGAAAAGCCCACAAAGGTAGAGTGATTGGTTATCGTTTTTGGCATTTTACGAGACTTTTAACACACATTCACGTAATTAAAGAGAAGTGAGCAAGATAAGTCGACTCACTTTTTAATGTGGAAAATCTTGAAAAAGAGAAAAAAAAAACGTCTTGTTGAAATAATGCACTATGAATGATGAGTGCACATGTCCACTCTTCTCTTGATTAATGAAGATGAAGTTATAAAGACGATCATTTTAAATATGACAGTAGTTCAACGATAATATGTGTAGTCTGATTGTAATGAACGTAGTTCTTGGTGATAATAGATTGCAATAGCTATAATCGATTGTTGTGAACTTAGTAGTATGTCGTGGATGTTATAGACGGTGGTTATAGCGTTAGCTTGTCGTATAGGCCGTAGTTGAAAGTTATGGTAGTTTTTGAACATGTGGGTCGTAGATGGTTGCTTCAGGAGCTTTGGTTGTTCATAGATGTTGTAGTTGGAAGTTACAAAAGCTGTGAGCAACATAGGTCATATCTAATCACATAGACTGTAATGGTGAGCTGTGATGACGTCCGTAGGCTACAAGGGTCAGAGCCAAGACTTGTAAAAATTGTAGGTCACATAGGTCGTATTTGATCACATAGAACATAATGGGAAGCTGAGACGATATTATAGGCTAGGAGTCGGGAGTTGAAGGAGTTGTGAGCCACGTAAGCGGTAGTTGGTCACATAGGTTGTAGTGGTGAGCTATGATGACGTCCGTAGGTCGTAGGCCCCAGAGTCGCAAGCTGCATGAGCTCTAATATATGTAGGCCATAATTGGTCACATATGTCATAGTGGTGAGTTACGATGGCGTCTATAGGCTGTTGGGGTCAAAGTCGATAGTTGCACTAGCTGTGGACCATGTAGGCCGTAGTGGCTATATTTGGTAACATAGGTCGTAGTGGTGAGCTGTGATGACATTCGTAGGCTGCAGACACTGTATTTAGGAGCTGCACGAGTTATCAATCATGTAGGTCATAGTTGGTCATATAGTTCGTAGTGGTGGGCTACAAGGAGAGAGCTTCGGGAGTCCGGAGAAACTCACCTTCTTCAGAGTGCTTTTTTACCCAATCTTCGAGAGGTGTTGTACTATATGTGGGGTGCATTGTTGCATAATCACCGGGATGTGTCATTACATCGTATTTGGGGTGTGTTATTATATCATCTTTGGGAGGCATCGTCGCACCGTATTTGGGGTGTATTGTTATACCGTCATCTGGTTGCGTCGTTGCACCGTATTCGAGTTACGTTGCTTTACTTCTTCGGGAGACGTCATTGCAATGTTTGTGGGGTGCATTGTTACATCGTCTTCGAGAGGCATCATTGCACCATCTTGAGGAGGCATCATCGCCAGTATGTTTGTTATGTTTCAACAAGATCCTCTTTCATGTTGTTATGTTAATGTGAAGGAGAAATTTGTCCCTTAATTGCTTGGTTGGTGATCAATAAGATCTTCTTTCACATTACTATGAAGAATAGAGTTTTCCTTGACCTTCGTAGCTGACGATGGTCATGATCTTCTTTTGGGTTGTTGTGAAGAGGAAAGTTATATCCGACTTGTGTAATAGATGATCAACATGATCTTCTTTAGTGTTGCTTTCATGCTTTCTGGGGAGGTTTCCTACGCTACTGCGACTATTATTGAAGGAGCTCGCCTTCTTAAAAATCAACAGAAGTATCAAAACTTTGAGGAGGCGATATCGACACAATTTGATGATGTGCTGACTTGTTGCTTTTGTACAGTATGTGTTGATCTTTCTAGCATTTCAATTGTTTGATGTGACATTTGTACATGGTTATAATGTGTTTGTTCTTACTTTTTTTTGCTTGATATAGTAAAAATATCAACGTTGTTTTTTAGGTTATTTTTGTCTTTCTTTCTGAGTTGTGGTTTCCCCTCTTTTGGGATGCTTTTGCTCCCACTTCCAGGGAATTGTTACCCAATATCTATGATGATGTCACCCAATTTTTGGGTTGCCACTACCCTACTTATGGGTTATTGCTGATGCCTTTAGGCTATTGTTGCCTCCATCTCGTGTGCATGTGTATAATTTCATTGAATTCTTCTGAGGCTTATGCAGTTTTTTTGTCTTCTCAAATGTGTAGAAGTAAGCAATCAAAGTTAGCACACACACATTGTATAAAAAATTATTGTACCTTTGAGGCCCACATCTTCTGAGATTTGTGCCTTCTTAGGCTTGTATCTTCCAAGGCTGATGTCTTCTTACGTTTTTTTATGTTTATGTGCATTCCAAAGCTTGTAATTTTCTGAGGACTTTATTATGCTTGTGCCTAGCATTTTGAGGTTCTTGATGTACTTATGTTTTTTGAGGCTTATAGCCTTCTTTGGTCTTTGATGTGCATGTGCCTTTTATAGTGAAGAGAGACTGCATACCTTCACACCACATCTTGGCTGACAAACCTAGTCGCAATATATCCCTTATTGTCTATCGCTGGCAACGACGTCCTTTGATGTCTTCCGGGAAGCATTTCTAGAATAAGATAAGAGAATGCCAAAGAGGGGAGATAAATGCTACTCAGTTTTGGTTATGGAGAGACTCGGGTGTACGAAAATCATTCAACCCACCCTTATTTATAGATGTTTCGACATTGTGTCACCGGACATGGCACCTCTGGGTTAGGCCCTAAATCCTAAATTGTTTGTCTGTCTTGCAAGAACACTATTAATATTTTTTAATGAGGCGACATGCTTTCAAGGTGTTGGGGTGTCTGAACTTGGAGACACTGAAGCATTCGTGAATTCCTTAGATGTCTTAAAGAGGCATTACAATGTTAATCCTTTTAGTGTTACAACACCATGATGAGACTTACGTGTCCCAAGATACTTGTCCCATCACCATGCAGTGTCACGATGCTGGTACTCGTGCCACAGTGCCACAAAACTTGGCTATTTTATATGTGGCTAACTAGCTGTCTAGGCATGGGCCCAGGGAAACTTTAATCAAGCTCACTAACCTCAGAAACGAGTCAAAAATGGCACTAATAGATTAAGCTATTGTTTCAGCTTCTACGGGTAACTCCTTTTGATATTAACTCATCAGTCCTTTTCTTGAAAAGCAATGGTGGAAGGGGAAACATAGTGAATATATTAGTCCAAACAAGCGATAAAATGGTCAAGGGTCTCTTTTCGACCTTCCCTTGCCAAGGCTATATTAATATCCTCGTTGATAGTGTCTGTGAAGGCCTAGTCCTCCTCGATAATAGTCCTAAACAATTATAATACTTACACAGTTCTATGAAGGGGAACCTTTATATACCTCTGTACATTAAGCTCATTATTCATCACCTGATAAACACACTTGAGCTCAGTCTCGCCTTATCCTCTGTTGCAGGATAATGGATCGATCTTTTCATAATTGGTCAACCTGCCTCCATATGTTTGAAATAAAATTCTCTTCTAATTTTTCACATGATTCTCTAAGCCCTGAAATCAAGTTTTATTCATAAGGAACTGGAGTAATTTCTTCTGGTAAGCCCTTATTTAGAGCAACTATCTAAAAAGATCTATCAACTAGGGACGCTTCATCCACCTCAGATATACCACCAAAGTCATGATGGTAACAATTGAGTTTGGCATCACCTGGGCTAGAATGATCCCATATAAATTAAAGATATCAATTAATTTCTAGGAGAGAGGCAGGCACAAACTTAACCGGAATAGATCCCAACAGACAACTAATTCAGTGTCAGAAAATTTCTTCAATTTTTCATCCTTCTCCACCACTCTCAATCTCATGGAAGAATAAAAGATATACGCTAGTTTGATCAGCTAAGCCTACTCATAGGCCATCTTTCATTAACTGGAGTAGTCAACCATAATTAAATGCCATAGTGTCAAAGCGAAGGGAGTTTGGCATAATAAGTAGCCAAAAGAGAAACCTTGGAGAAAAATGGCAATTAGAACAAAAGTCACAACATAATATTTTTTATAAGGGAAAAACCATTAACTACAGAAGGGTAAGATGGTAAAACACATGACACAAAATACAAAGAGTCACATTTGATAAAACAATGAAATCATCACAAGATTTGAAGCCACAAAATACGACTTAGTTCAAATAAAACATGAACGTTAATATGCAAAAAGCAGCCCATTCGCTGAATCACTCACGATTGAGTCCACTTCCATGATGACTGCCCCAACGGTAATCATTGTTGGAGTCATCCTTGACATTTGTCCCCAGTCATAGGGTGGACTGTCCTTCCTTCGTTTCACCAACATCTTGCGCTCACTTTTATTAACCACTTATGTACGCTTAATGAACATGTCGCGTATTATTTCTTTGTATGGGATGTTCATGTTCAGATAGGTAAGATATGCCACGGCGAGTTAGGCAAACAAAAGGAGGCTGATTCTAAGAGGCAATAAAAAATGTTGAGTGCAAATAAACTCGTTGGAGGTCTTATCGTTCTATTTATAAGAGTCAGGATCCAAAATTCAAGGGGGTGTACACATCATAATTATTTAAAATATTTTTTTTTTAATAATTGTGTATTAAATATCTCATTCTTATTGCGACACAACTTTCTAAGTGAAAAGACTCGTTTAACTAAAAAATGTATAATTGAAAGCAATTGTCCGGATTAGCAGATTACAAAGCTTTTAGTCTTCTTGGCCTCTTGCCTGTCAAAAGGCAAACCTGAATAGAGTGACCAAGAAGGTAAATCCAGGATGCCAGACACTCAAACAAAGACTGACCGATTACTCATGATCGAGTGCGAAGGGTCAAGCACTCATTATTACCAAATGGAGGGTCACCAAGGATAAGGAACCCCTATTCTTGGTCACATGCCTGGTTGATTTGGAAGAGAATATCTTATCAAAAGATATTAGTTTAATGATGATGTGAACAAAAATACAACCACACTTCCTTAGAGTCCTAGGCATAAGGAAGGACTATTTTTGTCTTTTTAGAGAAAGCAACCAAACCCCTATAAAAGGGTTGTTTTATTGACATCTTGGCTATCGCAAAGTAAACTCGACTGTTTCTCTTTTGACTTTTCTCTTTCTGTTCTTTTCTTACTATCCACTCCTTAGGTGTGATTCCTAGATAAAAAAAGGAATTCAACACATTACCCACAACGTATATGTATTTATGTACCAAACACCCAAACATTTATATTTACATGCATACCATTCAAATCTTTAACATCACATAAAAAAATAAATCATCATTATTTTTAAAATTTTCGTGCATAAATATATCACACTAAGCTGCAATAATTGTAAATATCTAACACCTAAACGTTAGTTGCCACCTTATATATGTATGAAAAGTGTATTTCACCATTTTTTTAGAGTTAAAACTGTGACATTTTTTATTTTTATGAAAGTTTAGGTGGTGTAAATGTAAAAAATAAATTTCAATTGTTAGATGTGTAAATACATAAGAATTGGGCGGTGTTGAGAATTTTAGGGCAAAGAAATGTAATAATCAATGCAAATTCAAAAGAAAAACACAGAATTTGACGAGAGTAGAGTGGAGGCTCTCTCTTAATTCCAGAAAAAAAAAAGAGTACTATTATCCAGGGTTACAAAGAAAACATATATATATATAT
>JXCR01132196.1:2684-19107 GCA_002079205.1 Phalaenopsis hybrid cultivar
CTAGTAAAGTTGCCTAAAATTACAATTCTTACTCATCTAAACTTGGAAGGCATACATCTATGTAACCATTATGGAGTATAGCATTTTGAAAATTTCAAAAAAAATGGCTGAATTTTGAATGGTTGCCTAAGATGGTGATATATGATAACGTCATTATGAACCAAATTGCTCCATATATGGATGGCACATTTATTTTGCAACCACATAGAATTCAAGTAAGAGAAAACAAGAGTTCATACGAGCTTCTTTTTATCGTTTTAAATAATATATTTTTCCTTTAATATACTAATTTACTTTTTAAAATTCTTTTACTAATTATGTTAGTTTTCTGCTAAAAATAAATTGCATTTGCAGGTACACCTTAAACATATATCAAGAATGTAAATGTGTTTTGTATTTCTTTTATTTTATTTTTGTGATTTTATGCATCATACATGTAATTATTGATTAAACATTGTGACAAATTGTACCAAATTTGATCTTAAAAATTGTAAGAAAAAATCATTAAAGCATAAAATTTATTTTTGTTAGTTTTCTGCTAAAAATAAATTGCACTTGCAGGTACACCATAAACATATATCGAGAGATTATGAAAATAGAAGATGAAGATTTAAGAATTTAAATTTGTTTTGTATTTTTTTTTTTTTTGTGATTTTATGTATCATTCATGTAATTATTTGTTATCCAATTATTGATTACACATTTTAACAAATTGTACCAAATTTGTTCTTAAAAATTGTAAAAAAAATCATTAAAGCAAAAAATTTATTTTTGTTCAATCTATACATATTTTCAATTGTACCAAATTTGTTCTTGAAATTTGAAAATAAATCATTAAAGCAATAAATTTATTTTTTTTCAATCTATACATGTTTTCAATTGTACCAAATTTGTTCTTGAAATTTGCAAATAAATCATTAAAGCAATAAATTTATTTTTAAACAATCTATACAAGTTTTTCTTATATATAAAAAATATTATTTTTTTAATAACTTTTTTAATTTTAACGTGCCAATGTCAAGCCAAACACGAGCCATAAATCGAACAAAATAAGAGCTACTCGCATACAAGTCAATTTCAAACACAAGCAATTTCGAACGAGTCGTGTCTAAGGTCGCTCAAGCTCAGCTCGTTTGCAAACCCGAACAGAACCACAATAGCTAGCTCATGAATTCTTAGATGACTGCAATAATCTCAACTCCCTTGAGAAAAGGAGGGGGGTTCTTTGCACTCCATGGAAATTAATATAATCCATAGAGGTGCCAAAAATTGACCTAGCAGGTCACGCCAACACCACTCTAACTCGACTCAAAAAATCCAGGTTCGGGTTAACCAGAACAATTTTCGAGTTTTCGTGTTAGAGAATTCGACACATTTATTATTCGGGTAGGANTCCATGGAAATTAATATAATCCATAGAGGTGCCAAAAATTGACCTGGCAGGTCACGCCAACGCGACTCTAACTCGACTCAAAAAATCCGGGTTCGGGTTAACCAGAACAATTTTCGAGTTTTCGTGTTAGAGAATTCGACACATTTATTATTCGGGTAGGATTCAGTTGACCTGATTCAAGTCGGGTCATATTCGGGTTGGCCCAAAACCCGACCCACCGACCCAAATTGACATCCCTAAGAGTCAAAAATTGACTCAGCGTGCCAAAACGACTCAAACTCTACACGAAAAATCCCGGTTCGGATTGACTCAAATACTTTTCGAGTCGGTTTCGGATCAAAGAATTCGACTCATTTATTATTCAAGTCGAGTTCGGGCTGACCCAGTTCAGGTCGTGGCTCACACAAATTGACATTCCTAGATGTCAAAATTGACCCGATACGCCAACACGACTCGAACTCAACTCAAAAAAGCTAGGTTTGGGTTGCCCAAATATTTTTGAAGACCGGTTCGGGTCAGATAGTTAAACCCTTTTATTATTTGGGTCGGGTTCATGTTGACCCAAATCGGGTATTTTCGGGTCGGGCCAAAACCTGACTAGCCGACCCAAATCGACACTAAAAATATGTAGCTTAAGCAGCCTAAAACAGCCCAAAGTAACAAAAATGGCCATGGANGGCCCAAAACCCGACCCACCGACTCAAATTGACATCCCTAAGAGTAAAAAATTGACTCAGCGTGCCAAAACGACTCAAACTCTACACGAAAAACCCCGGTTCGGATTGACCCAAATACTTTTCGAGTCGGTTTCGGATCAAAGAATTCGACCCATTTATTATTCAGGTCGAGTTCGGGCTGACCCAGTTCGGGTCGGGGCTGACACAAATTAACATTCCTAGATGTCAAAATTGACCCGATACGCCAACACGACTCGAACTCAACTCAAAAAAGCTAGGTTTGGGTTGCCCAAATATTTTTGGAGACCGGTTCGGGTCAGATAGTTAAACCCGTTTATTATTTGGGTCGGGTTCATGTTGACCCAAATCGGATATTTTCGGGTCGGGCCAAAACCTGACTGGCCAACCCAAATCGACACTAAAAATATGTAGCTTAAGCAGCCTAAAACAGCCCAAAGTAACAAAAATGGCCATGGATCAATTATCATGTCAAGCCAAGAAAAAATAAATATAAATTGGGCTCATTGCAAAGCATTTTTTTAGGCTTTAATGTTTATGGTTGAATTTCTTTCTTCTATCTTAATCATTTTATTTTGGTGAAGGCTAGCTTTTTTTTTCTTATAATGGTCTACATATATTAACACGTATCTATCTAGCATAAATGAGAAAAGAATAATATTTTTCTTGGACACATTTTCTTCACATGATATTAGAGTTTTAGATCTAAAGTTTTTCTAATGTCTCAGCTTTCATCACGACTTAACAATTACACAAACCCTAATAGCCTTGTTTTTAATTACTGCTCTTTGCCTTCATCGTCCATGTTGATCCTTCATTGTCCTTTATGTATTAGATTTGCCTCTTGATATTTATATTAGACTTATTTTCACTATTTGATTGCCTTATCAAGGAACATTCAAAANCTCAAATTTGGAACATTTTATCTTAAAATCCAAAAGGAGAGAGGCTAGCGGAAGTCATAAGACGGAGGAGAACCTCGGTGACTTCCCAAAACTATCCTATTGTTTGGCTTCAGTTTTGGAAATTAGAATTATTGAATGTTTCATCCTGTCAATTTTATTAGTTATGGCTTACATTCGTGTGAAAGAATCACACAAATAGCCTAGAAGATGTGAGGATTTAGGTCGTAACGAACGACAACCTCGAAATCCTAAGATAAGTTATGGCTTATATTGTATAGCAGAACCATACAAATGCCTAAAGATAAATTGATAATTTATGTAGCATGAGCAAACAAACTCGAAGTTATATGGATTGTTGTTTAATTCTAAGATATGGTTTCGTTGGTGAAGACATGTTTTGCTATTGAAGATAACTGTGCTGCCCACAATACTAGCTCCAAGTTCATTGTCGTGGTAAGTTTAAGTTTTCTAATATGTCAAGTCATAATGTCAAATCAAATATTTCTAAGGGTCGTGGTCATTTAAATATTATGGGGCATTTTAAAGTTGATTAGAGTGACATCGGTTAGGATCATACGGTTCTCTCGTTTCANCTTGCTCCTCACTGAAAATGATTAAGTAATTTTGGTGACTCCTTATGCATGAGATAAATCATATAAGAACTATCTGAAACATCTTAAGAAGCCTTCTAATATTGGCGCATTTTGTGAGTTTAATGTATCCATTGAATTTACTGCTTCAGATGAAACCTCAACTCTTAGGTCAACGACTAGAGAGTTATTAATCAANCCTCACCATCCCAACCCCACAGCTGATCCCCTCTACTGCGTGAAGAGCACCAGAAAGGAGGCGGTAAGAACCGTGAAGAATCGCAGAAGAAGAATTGATGCATTGGAACGGTAGAGAGGAGTAGGCGAGGCAAATCGGAGGGAAAGAATCGCAGAAAATGAAGGGAGAGGAGTAGGCGAGGCGAATCGAGGGGGATGAATCGATCCAGGCGAGGCGAATCGCAGAAAACGACAAAGGGTAGTATCATGATCAGGAGACCAAAACGATGGACGCGTCTGGATCCACGTTCAGCGTCTAATACATTTTAAAAACTTTGTTTTCAGAAACTCGGGCAAAACGCTCAAAACAAACGCTTCCACGGAGTTTTGAAAAAGCACAAGCGGCAAATAAGCTGCCCCAAACGCACCCTAAGGTCTCTTTCTAGCTACAGACATTGTTTCATTGCAACTCAACATGTCTTTCCATACTTTCAGTGTTGTTTTGTTCGTGCCTAATTAGATTGATCTCTAAAATTATCATTGATTTATACACGAGCTCAACATTTACACATCATCTGCCACTCAACGCTGATCTTCAACCATGGTAAGCTCTAATTGCAACATTTGATGCAAGGTCCTATAACATTGCCTCATCACTATAGTAACACTTCCAATTCATGGTTATTCAGGAGTCTTGCTCCTCACAGAAAATGATTAAGTAATATTGGTGACTCCTTATGCATGAGATTGATCCCATAAGAACTATCCTAAACATCTTAAGATGCCTTCTAATATTGGCGCATTTTGTGAGTTTATTGTATCCATTGAATTTACTGCTTCAGATGAAACCTCAACTCTTCCAATTCATGGTTGTTCAGGAGTCTTGCTCCTCACTGAAAATGATTAAGTAATTTTGGTGACTCCTTATGCATGAGATAAATCATATAAGAACTATCTGAAACATCTTAAGAAGCCTTCTAATATTGGCGCATTTTGTGAGTTTAATGTATCCATTGAATTTACTGCTTCAGATGAAACCTCAACTCTTAGGTCAACGACTAGAGAGTTATTAATCAAAAGACTCGCTACTCACAATAATTTAGCTTACATACCATGCTCAAGAAGTAGGAAAATTGCCTAAGCCTTGCTTAAATAAAAAAATGTACTAAAAATTTATTTACAACATCATCTTTTAACCTACTGAATGTATGTTTCAAGACCAAGAATCTAGAAAGATGATTCTGCATGTAAAGAAATCAAACAAACTTTATTATCTCTACAAACAAAACAATCTTAGTGATAACAAGAATAAACCTACTATTTTATTACCTCTATAAACAAAACACTATCCAAGCCTGGATGTGAAAAGTTAAGAGTTGGATTAGATAGTCGACAACCAGCATAAAACTTGTTGAAAAAATCATGACATAAATCATTTTGATCAATGTGTAAGTGTTAGTGTGTCCCCTACAAGCGTCGCACTATATGGCCTGAATTCAGTCAAAAGTGTGCAAGAGTCGTTAAACCAGCGCCCAGGTGTATTGTCAAATAAGCAAGGGTTTCCACATTACGGACAGATGTGGGTAAATAAGTTTGTCCATAAAACTAATATTAGGATAGGATCTTGGAATATAGGCACTCTCACTGGTAAATTAATAGAATCAGTTGATATTATGATTCATAGAGAGATAAATACCTTATGTATTCAAAAAACTAAATGGATTGGAGAAAAAGCTAAGGAGATTGATAACTTAGATTTTAAACTTTGGTAATCAGGTAAGAGTCGCATTAGAAATAGTGTCGGTGTAATTATAGATAAGAGTTTGAAATATAATGTTGTAAAAAATTAACAGAGTTGGAGATAGAATTACAACCCTTAAAATTATTGTTGATACTAAGATTTTTAATATTATAAGTGCTTATGCTCCTCAAGTAGATTTAGATAAAGGTTCTAAAGATAAATTTTGGAATGACTTAGAAAACTTAATACAAATGATACCTCTTGAAAAAGAATTTTTATTGAAAGAGATTTAAATCGACATGTCAGTAGAGTGGTAGAAGATTATAGAAATATTTATGGTGGTTACGGCTTTGGAGTGATTAATGAAGAAGGTAGAGCTATATTAGATTTTCTTTTATTGTATGATTTTATTATTGCTAATACTTTATTCAAGAAAAAAATGAGCATATTATTACTTATAAAAATGGATCTAATAAAACACATTGATCATTTTTTTTATAAGAAGAGATCGTCGAGAATGTAAAAATTATAAGGTCATTCCAACTGAGGATTTAAGTACTCAACAACGATTATTATTCTAGATTTTAAGTTGAAAAGTTGTAAAATAAAGAATACTATAAATCATCGTCGAAAAATTAGATGGAGGAACCTAAAGACAAATAAAATTATTTTTTATGAGTAAAATTCAATATTTTAAAATTTGGGTGGTTCATGANCGCTAATACTTTATTCAAGAAAAAAAATGAGCATATTATTACTTATAAAAATATATCTAATAAAACACATTGATCATTTTTTTTATAAGAAGAGATCGTCGAGAATGTAAAGATTGTAAGGTCATTCCAACTGAGGATTTAAGTACTCAACAACGATTATTATTCTAGATTTTAAGTTGAATAGTTGTAAAATAAAGAATACTATAAATCATTATCGAAAAATTAGATAAAGGAACCTAAAGACAAATAAAATTATTTTTTATGAGTAAAATTCAATATTTTAAAATTTGGGTGGTTCATGAAGAAGCAAATTCTATGTGTGATAAAGTAATAAAAACTAATAAATAAATTGCAAAAAGTCATACTTGGATAACCAAAAGAAACGTTTCTATAAATCAAAATAATTGGTGGTGCAATATTAATGTGCAAAAAAAGATAAAATATAACAAGTTATGTTATAAAAATTAGTTTAAATGTAAAAGCTTAAAGAACTAGGAAAAATATGAAACGTCTCATAAGGAGTCTAAGAGAACAATCTGTGACACTAAAAATTCTACTTTTAGTGATCTTATAATAGATTGAATACTAAGGATGAAAAACATATGTACAAACTAGCCAAATAAACAAAAAAAATAAAAATTTAACAGAGTAAATTGTATTAAAGATGAAAATCAAAAAGTGTTTTCCTTAGACAAAGATTGTCAACACTAAAAGGTTGAGCGTTGTGAAGTTGTTGGTTGTCATGATGGATATTCCAACACTCGTTTTAATTTAATTTAGTATATAATTTGAAAAAAATAATATTTTGGATTTTTTAAAATACAAGACCGGACCGATCTCATATCCCCAGTAGTTTAAATAAACGATTCTAATACCGTAAATAATGTATTCATCCCGAAGGATAAACACACTACTTACCGGTAAGACTCGATTAAAAAAACTAAAGATTGTATGGCATCCGTTAAGTTTGTGAAACAATTTTTATTATAAGCCGACAAGTCCCTCTTTTTAATACGAAAAATTAAATATGGTTTATTTTATGTTGGGTTTGAAAATGCTTCCTATAAGGGCAAGCCCCTATAGTTAATTATATCTTAGATAACTGAAATCACCTAAGAAAACTCTCGATAAAAATTAGAGGATATTATCTTCAAAGAGTTNATTTATTTTATGTTGGGTTTGAAAATGCTTCCTATAAGGGCAAGCCCCTATAGTTATTTATATCTTAGATAACTGAAATCACCTAGGAAAACTCTCGATAAAAATTAGAGGATATTATCTTCAAAGAGTTCAAAGGAATAGAACTTTTCAAGGAGATCGAACAAAGAGGTGTGAAAGGGAAATGACTCAAATTTGGAACATTTTATCTTAAAATCCAAAAGGAGAGAGGCTAGCGAAAGTCATAAGACGGAGGAGAACCTCGGTGACTTCCCAAAAATATCCTATTGTTTGGCTTCAGTTTTGAAAATTAGAATTATTGAATGTTTCATCCTGTCAATTTTATTAGTTATGGCTTACATTCGTGTGAAAGAATCACACAAATTGCCTGGAAGATGTGAGGATTTAGGTCGTAACGAACGACAACCTCGAAATCCTAAGACGAGTTATGGCTTATATTGTATAGCAGAACCATACAAATGCCTAAAGATAAATTGATAATTTATGTAGCATGAGCAAACAAACTCGAAGTCATATGGATTGTTGTTTAATTCTAAGATATGGTTTCGTTGGTGAAAACATGTTTTGCTGTTGAAGATAACAGTGTTGCCCACAATACTAGCTCCAAGTTCCTCGTCGTGGCAAGTTTAAGTTTTCTAATATGTCAAGTCATAATGTCAAATCAAATATTTCTAAGGGTCGTGGTCATTTAAATATTATGGGGCATTTTAAAGTTGATTAGAGTGACATCGGTTAGGATCATACGGTTCTCTCGTTTCAGTACCATTATTTTCTTTCGGATTCGCTTAGTCCAAATGAATTTACTAAACTCAACTCAATGAGTTCCATACTTTCATTTAGACCGAGAGAAATCGCGTTAGCAACCATAGGTTACCCCTTCGGAGAGATTCCCGATCATCTGATAGAAACGTTTAATTTAGTTGAAATTTTGGTTTTGTGATGTTTGTGATTAAATTTTCAGTTGTCTTAGATTTTGAATGTTGTAGCGGTGAATTTTATCTTGTTTGACTTTTAAATTTCTATTTCTGCTTCAATTTTGTGANATTAAAGTTGATTAGAGTGACATCGGTTAGGATCATACGGTTCTCTCGTTTCAATACCATTATTTTCTTTCGGATTCGCTTAGTCCAAATGAATTTACTAAACTCAACTAATGAGGTTCATACTTTCATTTAGACTGTGAGAAATCGCGTTAGCAACCATAGGTTACCTCCTTGGAGGATTCCCGATCATCTGATAGAGACGTTTTAATTTAGTTGAAATTTTGGTTTTGTGATGTTTGTGATTAAATTTTGAGTTGTCTTATATTTTGAATGTTGTAGCGGTGAATTTTATCTTGTTTGACTTTTAAATTTCTATTTCTGCTTCAATTTTGTGACTATCCTAAAAGTTTTAATTTTAACATACAGAGTGACATCATTGTTTAACATGCAAGTTCGAGTCAAGAAATACAGAAAGGCAAATGTAATAATTTAAAAGCGTACCTGTCGATTCTCCTCATTCCTTCACATGAAACTTTAATATATTTGCAAAGTACATATATATAATTTTTGCAATAATTAAAATATGTTGGTAAGAGAAACAGAAAGTACAAGTCTGAGATATGTCTACCAGGTCTATGTCATATCTTAGTGGGTCATATTTATTTAAACGTATAGATCGTTTCTTAAGCAAGGCATAATGAGTTTTAATCATACTTCAAGATATCCAAAAGAGTATGAGAAAGGTCCAACGACCAGGCCTCAGGCATCTCACAATCCATTGAGAAATCCCAAGTTTATTCAAACTCATTATGTTGCTTAATAACTCATCCTCATCATACCCTTATGCTCAATGAACTGATGTTCTAGCCAACCCTAAGAATGGGGTAATTATCACTTGATGTTTTATTTATAAAGTATATTGGTAAAGTCTATTAGGGGCAATTTGGTCTGATTAAGAAACTTAGCACTTTGATTTTTAAAGATGGGCTTGTAGTGTTTTAAACAGATTTTAAATTAGTTATAGATTATTTTCTAAATTTTATTAAACAAAATTTTGATTAAACCTAGTTCACTACTAAGCCCCTTAAAAATTAATTGGCCAAAATAAGATTGGTTGCTATCATTTATCCCTTTTATATTTCGATCATCAAAACATATAAATTAAGACTAATTTATCCCTTTGGTTAGGCCTAAATATTAATTAACCCTAAAATNGAGAACTAGGAAAAATATAAAACGTCTCATAAGGAGTCTAAGAGAACAATCTGTGACACTAAAAATTATACTTTTAGTGATCTTATAATAGATTGAATACTAAGGGTGAAAAACATATGTACAAACTAGCCAAATAAACAAAAAAAACAAAAATTTAATAGAGTAAGTTGTATTAAAGATGAAAATCAAAAAGTGTTTTCCTTAGACAAAGATTGTCAACACTAAAAGGTTGAGCGTTGTGGAGTTGTTGGTTGTCAGGATGGATATTCCAACACTCGTTTTAATTTAATTTAGTATATAATTTGGAAAAAATAGTATTTTGGATTTTTGAAAATACAAGATCGGACCGATCTCATATCCCCAGTAGTTTAAATAAACGAGTCTAATACCGTAAATAAAGTATTCATCTCGAAGGATAAACACACTACTTACCGGTAAGACTCGATTAAAAAAACTAAAGATTGTATGGCATCCGTTAAGTTTGTGAAACAATTTTTATTATAAGCCGACAAGTCCCTCTTTTTAATACGAAAAATTAAATATGATTTATTTTATGTTGGGTTTGAAAATGCTTCCTATAAGGGCAAGCCCCTATAGTTATTTATATCTTAGATAACTGAAATCACCTAGGAAAACTCTCGATAAAAATTAGAGGATATTATCTTCAAAGAGTTCAAAGGAATAGAACTTTTCAAGGAGATCGAACAAAGAGGTGTGAAAGGGAAATGACTCAAATTTGGAACATTTTATCTTAAAATCCAAAAGGAGAGAGGCTAGCGAAAGTCATAAGACGGAGGAGAACCTCGGTGACTTCCCAAAAATATCCTATTGTTTGGCTTCAGTTTTGAAAATTAGAATTATTGAATGTTTCATCCTGTCAATTTTATTAGTTATGGCTTACATTCGTGTGAAAGAATCACACAAATTGCCTGGAAGATGTGAGGATTTAGGTCGTAACGAACGACAACCTCGAAATCCTAAGACGAGTTATGGCTTATATTGTATAGCAGAACCATACAAATGCCTAAAGATAAATTGATAATTTATGTAGCATGAGCAAACAAACTCGAAGTCATATGGATTGTTGTTTAATTCTAAGATATGGTTTCGTTGGTGAAGACATGTTTTGCTGTTGAAGATAACAGTGTTGCCCACAATACTAGCTCCAAGTTCCTCGTCGTGGCAAGTTTAAGTTTTCTAATATGTCAAGTCATAATGTCAAATCAAATATTTCTAAGGGTCGTGGTCATTTAAATATTATGGGGCATATTAAAGTTGATTAGAGTGACATCGGTTAGGATCATACGGTTCTCTCGTTTCAATACCATTATTTTCTTTCGGATTCGCTTAGTCCAAATGAATTTACTAAACTCAACTAATGAGGTTCATACTTTCATTTAGACTGTGAGAAATCGCGTTAGCAACCATAGGTTACCTCCTTGGAGGATTCCCGATCATCTGATAGAGACGTTTTAATTTAGTTGAAATTTTGGTTTTGTGATGTTTGTGATTAAATTTTGAGTTGTCTTATATTTTGAATGTTGTAGCGGTGAATTTTATCTTGTTTGACTTTTAAATTTCTATTTCTGCTTCAATTTTGTGACTATCCTAAAAGTTTTAATTTTAACATACAGAGTGACATCATTGTTTAACATGCAAGTTCGAGTCAAGAAATACAGAAAGGCAAATGTAATAATTTAAAAGCGTACCTGTCGATTCTCCTCATTCCTTCACATGAAACTTTAATATATTTGCAAAGTACATATATATAATTTTTGCAATAATTAAAATATGTTGGTAAGAGAAACAGAAAGTACAAGTCTGAGATATGTCTACCAGGTCTATGTCATATCTTAGTGGGTCATATTTATTTAAACGTATAGATCGTTTCTTAAGCAAGGCATAATGAGTTTTAATCATACTTCAAGATATCCAAAAGAGTATGAGAAAGGTCCAACGACCAGGCCTCAGGCATCTCACAATCCATTGAGAAATCCCAAGTTTATTCAAACTCATTATGTTGCTTAATAACTCATCCTCATCATACCCTTATGCTCAATGAACTGATGTTCTAGCCAACCCTAAGAATGGGGTAATTATCACTTGATGTTTTATTTATAAAGTATATTGGTAAAGTCTATTAGGGGCAATTTGGTCTGATTAAGAAACTTAGCACTTTGATTTTTAAAGATGGGCTTGTAGTGTTTTAAACAGATTTTAAATTAGTTATAGATTATTTTCTAAATTTTATTAAACAAAATTTTGATTAAACCTAGTTCACTACTAAGCCCCTTAAAAATTAATTGGCCAAAATAAGATTGGTTGCTATCATTTATCCCTTTTATATTTCGATCATCAAAACATATAAATTAAGACTAATTTATCCCTTTGGTTAGGCCTAAATATTAATTAACCCTAAAATTCCAAAATTATCCATTTTTACCTTTAAGGCCTTAACACCCTATAATTCATTAAATTAAACTCAAATGACTTGAAAATTTTATGTTACTCCACTCATGGGTTAATTAAAACATCGAAGAAGAAAATGTGATTTTTATGAATTTATTTAATTTTATAATTATTTTTAATGCAAAAATGGGGATTTTAAATGAAAATTTGATAACTCAACCAAAACAAAACCTGTGTCCTTAAGAAAATTATTTTATAATCATTTTTATGATTTTTAATTAATCTTTTTATCATTTAAATGTTCAAAAATAGCTCAAAAATGAAGTATTTATTTTAATTCTAATTTTATTTTTCTTAAGTTCCTCTGGTCATAAGGAGCTCACAAAACCCATTTGGTGATTATTTCAGTTGTATCTTAATTATTATAATTATTTTAAAGCCAAAAATGTGAATTCACTTGATTAATCCATTTGAGTGATTAAATTAACTCCAATTGATTTGATTTTTTTATGGGAAGCTCCTTTAACATTAAATTACAGTGGAGAATGATTTTTATGACATTTAAATTTATAATTACTCCAAATTATATTTCATTTTTTAGGTTTGGTGACAATTATAATTATTTTTAATGAGTTAAACCAAGTTTATATTTCTCCTAGGGTACTCTGACCACAGTGAACCTACCAAAACAAATTTTGTATTTTTCTGATTAGTATTTTAATTTTTATAATTATTTTATCAAAACAGGGACCATTAACTTGAAAATTAGATATCTCTAATAAGAGATGTCCCCTGACCTTGGAAAAATCAGAGGAAATATCCAACAACAGAGACATCAAAATCCTCATGGTCCCATGTCTTGGTGAAATGTCTATGCAAATGGAAAATTCAAATAAGAAAAACACTATTTAATTAAATAAAAATAATACATGCATCAAATTGACATGAAAATATTTTCACATTGTTCTCCTCTGTTCACTGAGCAAGATGGTATTTTTATTTTATTTTTGTGATTTTTCTACACAAAAAAATGCATTTTTAAAATTCTGGCCATTAAATAATTCAAGAAAATTCCCTATTTTTCTACTTAAGTGACGCGGCGCCACCTCCACGTGGGCAGATCCGAACTTTCCACGCTGCGTCTTTCGGTCCGGCGCCGCCGGACACCTCAGCGATGACTCAACCCGCGGTTCATGTTCCACTCCTCCGTCCGACTCCATCACGACTGTCCACTCGATACACGCTGCAACGGACGGCATCCGTTCATCGTCCCCGAATCCCTAGCCCGAAAACCATCCAACTTTAAACCTTAATATCTCTCTCGATACTTAACCAAATTAAGTGTGATTTGTTTCTATAGACTCGGCTTGACTAGAACATATCGATACGGTTGATCAAGCCTTAAATCAAGTCTATAAGCATGGAGAATTAAATGAAACTCGGTTTAAGGGGAGAGTTCAATACCTTTGCCCAATAGGTGTGGCCTCGATTGAGTGCCTCCAAAAGCTTGCCTTGAGTCCAAAGAGCTCCTAGATGAAGCCTCAAGTCGTGGTGAAATGCCTAGGTATGAAATCGACAAAGGCCGATTTAGGGGTTTGATCAAAGTCCACCTTAGGTTGGTCTGATGATGGGACTTTCTATGGGGGATCTCCTCTCACTCAGATGATAGTGTGGACGCAATTAATTTGGATTTGGTGGAGTATAGAGGGATGTCTTGTTTCGAGCTAGATTTTGATCTCCAAAATTGAGCTCAGACAGTGGGTTTAAGGGCTTGAGGATTGTTGGATTGAACTTAGTGGGACTTGAAGAAGCTCTGGGATTAATTTCGCAGTCTCCCCAAAGAATTTCAAGCTCTCCCCTCTTGGTCATGGAGAGTGAGTTTAAATAGAAGGGGAAGGAGAGGCAATCAGAGGCAATTGGTGGGTATCATAAGTTACTTAGGTGGAGAGGAAGGGCAACAATCCAATTGCAATGAGTCAATTTGGTTGGGTTCAATTTTGAGTTTGGCCTAGGTGGAGCATTTGGGTTTGGCTTTTCCGACAGCCAAGGTGGTCGGCCGACCAAGGAGGGGTCACCATCTGACTCAGGGAGGTCAGGACTTGCTTTTGGTGAAGTCAGTTGGGGTTGGTCATGTGTAAATGTGTTGGATTGAAATAGTATGGGGGAAGGGTCATTTTGGGTCACTTTGGGTCAAAGCATGGGTTTGGGTTGGGTTCACTCACCAAGGTTGGTTTGGGCTGAAGAAAAATCAACTGGTTCAGCTTAATCATCGGAGATAAGTCACCATCCAAAGAAATTTGGCTAAACATGGGTTTGAGTGATTCATGGGAGGGGTTAAAAGAATCTTAAGGATATTTGAAAGTGGCTTGGGCTCTTGCCAAAAATAGCTTGATGAGGTGGCAAGGCTCTCATGGCTCACCTATGGCTTGGGATTGGTTTCATGGCTTCCCATCGGCTTGGTGATCTTGCATGGGTAGGGAGTGGTTTGAAATGATTTTTGGGCAAATTTGGGTATTTTGGGTAATTTTGAGAATTTTGACAAAAATTAGGATTGTTGGGTTTTTTGGTAATTTTGTGATTTTTGTCTAGAATGGGTAAGTAAGTCATGTCAAACCAATAGGAGCCGTGTGATGACTCATTTTGGATGCTCAATATGCTGGTTCTAACCCTCTTTGCCAAAGACTAGGGGTATAGTTTCATTCATATGAGCTTTCCAGAATGACTCATGGGACCAAATCAAGGGGTTTGGGGTATGCAAGAAAATTTAGTGTGTGCAAACCATTTCAACCATCACCAGACCACCCAGGGTTAGTCCTAAGGTCTGACCATCCTATAGGAAACTCCCCTTGAGTTCTCCCATACTGACCCCGCCGACTTACTGCCAAAGATTAAAACCAATATGTGGAACTTCAAGTTGAGCAAAGAAAGATTTGGAATTTCTAATAGTAAAGGTTTCTTTTTCTAGTCTTCGAAGAATAGTCAAAAAAAAAATCCTATGGCTAGACCCTAGGCTACTAAAAAGGAAAAAACTAGACCTCAACCAAAAATGAGGTCAACAAAGATATTCAGAATAAGCGTGAGTTATTTTGATGAACTTTTTAATGAAGTTTCGAAAAATATGATCGATCTTAGTGATCTTAATATCATTAAAGATAATAAAATATTTTTTTACCATCACATTAGTAAAAAAGACATTGAGGAGGCTTTAAAGAAAACTAAAAGTGGAAAGTTTATAGGATCTGATGATATCCCATGTGAAGTGTTAAAATATTTCGTAGATTTGGGAGTTTCTAGGTTTACTAAACTTTTTAATATTATTTTAAAAACTATAAAATGTCTGAGTGGAGGAATAGTATTTTGGTCCCCATTTTTAACAATAAAAGGGATGCACAAGTGTGTGCAAATTATAGAGCAATTAAGTTGATGTGTCAAACTTTAAAATTATGGGAGAGGGTAACTGAACATATGTTAAGATGTATTACAAAGATTTCTCATAATCAATTTGGATTTATGCCCGGCAAATCTACTATGAAAGCACATTTATTGAGAGGCTTGATGGAAAAGTTCAGAGGTAATAAGGATAATCAACATATGATTTTTAATTATTTAGAAAAAAGCTTACGATAAGGTTCCAAGAGATATCCTTTGGGGAGTTCTTGAGATGAAAAGTGTTGATAGGACTTATTCAAGTCATTAAAGATATGTATACAAGAACTGTTACTTGTGTTCGAACAGGAGGATTGACCAAATATTTTTCTATTTCTGTTGGTTTACATTAGAGATCAGCTTTAAGCCCATATCTTTTTTCTTTAATCATGGAGGGTCTTACTGGACACTTGCAGTAGGATGTACCTTGGNAAAGAGGATTGACCAAATATTTTTCTATTTATGCTGGTTTACATTAGAGATCGGCTTTAAGCCCATATCTTTTTTCTTTAATCATGGAGGGTCTTACTGGACACTTGCAGTAGGATGTACCTTGGTGTATGCTTTTTGTTGATGATATCCTTCTCATGGATAAGACGAGAGAGAAAGCTTAGGAAAAACACGAATTATGGAGGTCTACCTTGGAGTTTAATGGCCTTCGTTTGAGTAGAACAAAAATTGAATAAATGGAATGTAATTTAGCTGTAGCAGCACTATTGACAGAAATGTAACTATGGGTGATCAAATTATAAAAAGGTGTGAACGCTTCAGATATCTCAGGTCTATCGTTCAAAGTGATGGTGATATTGATGGGGATGTTATTAGTAGAATTCAAGTTGGTTGGTTGAAGTGGAGGAATGCTTCGGGTCTATTGTGTGATAGAAAAGTACCACTTAAACTGAAAGAAAAATTTTACAAGATGGTGGTGAGATCTGCAATGACCTATGGCGTTGAATGTTGGCCTTTAAAAGAAAAGCATAAAACTAAGTTGTGT
>JXCR01132197.1:3851-16415 GCA_002079205.1 Phalaenopsis hybrid cultivar
CGGATGTCATAACTTTCTTTAGTTTATTTGATCGAGCCTCACCCTCAATTCTTGTGTTCATCCTTCGGGATAGATATAAAATTTGAGGAAAAGCGCTCTTTCATTTAAACTATGAAAATTATGGGGTCAGTTTGACTTCATTTTTTTTTCAAAAATATAAAAATTTTTAAAGCGTCCTTCCGAAGCGGGCAACGGGATTTCAATTCCGATGACCGACAGCTTCTTACGGGCAAACCCCACACCAAAAATAGTGCCGACAAGCTCTTACCTAGAGAAGATGAAATATGAAGCCTTTTAGCCTCTTAATCGCCTCAAATCCGACCACAATCAAGCCCTAGTCGCTAAAATCGAAGGTTGAAGATGACTTAAGTGTAAAAATGGTGGCCACAGTAAAAATTGCAAATTTTTAGGGGTTAAAATCTGATGTCGGGTCGAGGATGCCCTCGGTGCTGAAGACCCAAAATTTTCATATTTTGATTTTTTTTTAATTTTCAATTTATTATCGACTTACTCCAAAATTTTTAGTATTTTAAACACAAATTTTTATCTAACAATAATTCACAAAATAAAATATTTCACCAACACGAATTTTCACAAACAACAACAAACTAACTTTTATATATGAAAGTCAACTTTTTACAAACACAATTTTTTAATTACACAATTACACATATTAAACAAACTAATTATAAATTAGAGTTGAAATAAAGCCAAAACTATACACACAATCAAAGTTCAGAATTCTAAAGCATAAAAAAAAAATAAACCAAACCAAATTAAATCCACACATATACACTAAATATATATTATGTTCTAAAATAGATAGAGAATTTAAAGTCTTCAATTATTACACCTCTTCTTCAGTGCTTTCTCCTCCTCTGATATCTCCCATAGATTGGAAATGAACATATAAGTTGTAGAATGATCAGTACAGGAATTGATATGTCGAATTTTCTTTGATCCACCCATTTTCTTTAAACATCTGAACTAATCCTGCTTCAAAAGATCCAGTATGATCAAAATTTTCTTTCATTCTCTAATTTAGGTGATCAAAAAGGTATTTAAAATCTCCTACTACATTCATAATACTTTGAAGTTCCCTTTCAATTTTCTTCAATTTCTTTTCCAAAGCAAGCGAACTTCCAACTGTTGGTGGTATTAATTGAGTTGAAGCATGTCAAGATTGATCTATGATGGCTTCTAATACTTCTTTTCCATTTCCACAATAATTCTCATTTATAGGATTCATGGGCTCCTAAGGTAAAAAAGTCTTTTCCCAACTTTCATTTGGAACTTGGGCTTGACTGCAAAACAAAAAGATGGTTGATGGATGCCTAAGTCCATAAATTGGTCCATTAGTAAAGATACCCATAATAGATTTAAATATAATAGACCGTATATCAATGGGTTTTTCCATTTCAATGTAGTAATTTAAAATAACACATTCTTTGGTGACTCTACTAATTTTCATAGTATGAGGAAATTTTGCAGCAATAAAGAAATGTCATTGCTTCAAAATTGGATTAAGTAATGAAGTGGAGAAACTAACATACCCTTCATCTCGTATTTCCCACATAGCACTTTCATCCGTCAGAAGATTATACACGTCTTGCATCAAATCTTGTGTAGGAATGAAATTTGTATAATGACAGATCGGAATGTTGTCTATCATATACAATTCATTAATCCTTGCAGGAGTAAATGGTACAGTCTTACCTTGTACGAAGACAACAACTTGAGTAATTCCATGTAAGTTTGCATAAAACTCTTTCACCAAAGGTACGACAACCGCAGACGTAGTGTAACACAGAACTTCCCAACACCTTTGCAGAATGATTTTATCAATCAAACCAATAGGATTGATCAATGTAGTAATTTAAAATAGCACATTCTTAGGTGACTCTACTAATTTTCATAGTATGAGGAAATTTTGCAGCAATAAAGAAATGTCATTGCTTCAAAATTGGATTAAGTAATGAAGTGGAGAAACTAACATATCCTTCATCTCGTATTTCCCACATAGCACTTTCATCCGTCAGAAGATTATACACGTCTTGCATCAAATCTTGTGTAGGAATGAAATTTGTATAATGAAAGATTGGAATGTTATCTATCATATACAATTCATTAATCCTTGCATGAGTAAATGGTACAGTTGTACCTTGTACGAAGACAACACCTTGAGTAATTCCATGTAAGTTTGCATAGAAATCTTTCACCACAGGTACGACAACCGCAGACGTAGTGTAACACAAAACTTCCCAACACCTTTGCAGAATGATTTTATCAATCGAACCAATAGGATTGATCAATGTAGTAATTTAAAATAGCACATTCTTAGGTGACTCTACTAATTTTCATAGTATGAGGAAATTTTGCAGCAATAAGGAAATGTCATTGCTTCAAAATTGGATTAAGTAATGAAGTGGAGAAACTAATATATCCTTCATCTCGTATTTCCCACATAGCACTTTCATCCGTCAGAAGATTATACACGTCTTGCACAAATCATGTGTAGGAATGAAATTTGTATAATGACAGGTTGGAATGTTATCTATCATATACAATTCATTAATCCTTGCATGAGTAAATGGTAGAGCCTTACCTTGTACGAAGACAACACCTTGAGTAATTCCATGTAAGTTTGCATAAAAATCTTTCACCACAGGTACGACAACCGCAGACGTAGTGTAACACAGAACTTCCCAACACCCTTGCAGAATGATTTTATCAATCGGACTAATAGGATTGATCACTCCATGATTAACAAATCCTCTTTCCTTGATCAATCTCCTCCTTGTAAAAACTTTATCGTATAATTGCTACGCGTTAAAACTAATAAACTTTCTTTTGTTGAAAACTCCATACTTCAAAGTATTTCTGGAATTGGAAGCCATGGAATCCAAAAATAGGAAGTTACTAGGCATCCAAGGAAGTTTCTAAGCCTTTTTAAACTCTTCCTGGTGGTTATTATGAAGTGAATTCTCACCAAAACCAGCCAAAAGTCATCTAAAACCGTCCAACCACACTCGGCGCCGTCGGCGCTCCCAATTGGCATTGCTGGCGCTGATGTCCGTTATCTAGGACACCGTCAACGCTAGTGGCCAAAATTGCAATTTTTCATTTTTTATTCAATTCGATTCCAAATTTTCCTCCAATACCAATATTTGACTTAATTTATAATAAATGCAATTGTGTAAGATTATTATTTATTAATATATAAGACACTTAACAAACTCAATAGTAATACACAGCAAAATAAGTATGGGTTGCCTGCCACAAAGTGTTTGGTTTAATGTCGTCAGCCCAGCATATCATTTGTCTAGTTGGGTTGACTTAACATTAAAAATTCTTTAAATTGAGATATGTGTCCTTCAAAAAATATTTCAAATGATTCCCATTAACTTTAAATATCTTTCTAGTGTTAGGATTTTTAATAGTAACAGTTCTATAATGATAGACTTTAATCACTTTAAATGGTCCTAACCATCTAGAGTTTAGTTTTCCTCGAAACAATCTCAATCTTCTATCATATGCTTTATCCTAATTTTTCTATAACTTGGATATTTGCAGGATCTACTTCCATGCCTTTTCAGAAATTTTATGCCCAAGAACAACACCTCTTGCAACCATAAATTGACATTTTTCCCAATTTAAGTCTAGGTTGATTTTTTCACATAAGTCCAGAACTTTTTCTAAATTATTAAGACATAACTCAAAAAAAGTCTCAAATATAGAAAAATCATCCATAAACACTTCCTTTCCATGCTCTATAAAATTGCTAAAAATTGACATCATGCATCTTTGAAATGTTGCAGGTGCATTGCATAGTCCAAAAGGCATTCTACGAAAAGAAAATGTTCCATATGGTCTTGTAAATGTTTTTTTCTCTTGATCCTCTGAAGCAATTAGAATTTGGTGATATCTGGTATCTCATCTAAAAAGTAATAGTATGTGTTCTTAGCCAATCTATCCAACATTTGATATAGAAAGGGCAAAGGAAAGTGATCTTTTCTGGTGGTCATATTTAGTTTTCTATAGTCAATACAAATTTGCCAACCAGTTACTTATCTTCTTATTATTAATTAATTTTTCTTATTTTCTTCAACAGTCACTCCTACTTTCTTTGGAACACAGTGAATTAGGCTTACCCAAGCACTATCTGAAATAGGATATATAATTCCATCATCTAACCACTTTAAAATCTCTTTTTTAACAACATCTTTCATTATTGGCTTTAATCTTCTCTGAGGATCCGCTTTAGGTTCATACTGTTCATCTAATAAAATTATGTGAATACAAATTGAAGGACTAATTCCTTTAATATCTATTAAACTCCATCCAAAAGTCCTTTTATACTTTTTCAACATCTCTATCAACTTTTGTTCTAGAATTTCAGTTAACTCAGAAGATATAAGAACAGGCAATGTAGATGACTCTCCTAAAAATACATATTTTAAATGGGTAGGTAATATCTTTAATTCAAGTTCAAGTGGTTTAATACTTGAAGGAATAAGATTTTTACTATCATTTTTAAGCAAGTCTGACTCTTCAAATTTGCCCTTAATATAATCTAAATCTTCTTCATTTACTTCATTTTTAGTATCAAAAATTTCTCCTTGCTTTAATTTATCTTTGAATTCATTCTTAAACTACTCATTACTTAGATAGTCAGCTACTTCCATCCTGAAACATTCATTATCTTTTTTTAATTGTAGGATATTTCATAGCTTTTGCTATATTAAATTTCACTTCTTGATCATTAACTCTCATCATTAATTCACCTTTTTGTAGCTTTTGTAATATTAAATTTTACTTCTTGATCATTAACTCTCATTATTAATTCTCCTTTTTGTACATCTATTACAGCTCTCCCTATTTCAAGAAATGGTCTCCCTAAAATAATAGGAATCTCTTTATCTTCCTCCATATCTAACCATGTTGCAATAAATGGTCTCCCTAAATAATGAGAATCTCTTTATCTTCCTCCATATCCAATACTATAAAATCTACAGGAAAAATAAATTTATTCACTTTTACTAGCACATCTTTTATAACTCCTTTTGGATAAGTTATTGATCAATCAGCTAACTGAAGAGTTACAGTAGTAAGGGACATTTCTCCCAAATCTAAAAGTTTAAAAATTGATAAAGGCATAAGATTGATACTCACTCCTAAATCACATAAAGTTATTCCATAAAATGTTTCTCCAATTGCATATGGTAGAGAAAAACTATCAGGATATTTAAATTTTTTAGGAAGCTTTTTCCGAATAATAGCACTACACTCTAAATTAAGTGCAACGGTCTCATGATCTGTAAACTTCCTTTTTCTTGTTTAATAAATCCTTCATAAATTTAGCATAACTTGGCATTTGTTCCAAAGCTTCAACAAAATGAATATTTATCGTTAACTTCTTAAGGATTTTCAATAAATTTGTAAATTGTTTATCTTTATTTTTTTGTTTCAATCTTTGAGGAAATAGAGGTAATGGTTTTTCTACAGGGCTCTATGTTTGTTCATTTTTCTGTTAATCATTTTCCATTTCTTCCTTTTCTTCATCAACTTCAGTTTCTCTTTGGATCCTTGTTTCAATTTCTTTTTCACTTAGTAATTGAATAGCTCTATTTTGTCTCTTTATTTTAATCTTTTGGATTAACTACCACAGCACTTGGAAGAATTCTAGAAGGTTTATTACTAAGTGCAGCAACAATATGTCATAATTGATTTTCAATATTTCTAATAGCAGCCCCTTAATTCTGTATTTGATTTTTGATATTCAACATTACTACTTCCATCATCAACTTCTTTTCCTTAACTTGTGAGTTAGGGTTGGAGTCAAATCTCAGAGGATAATAAGGTTGAAAATTAGGATTTCTTTGATTGTTAAGATTTCTAGATGGATTCACCGAATTATTATAATTATTCTAACTAAAATTAGGGTGATTTTCCCAACCATGGTAAAAACAGTTAGAATAGGGATTGTTATTTCAATTATTTATAGCGTTTAAAGTTTCATAAGATGATTTGGTATCAATAATCTGTCCTAGTGAATTCTCCTCTAATACTGGGGGTACTTGAGAATAATTCATTCCCATTTGGTCAATCTTTTTAGAAATAACAGCAATTTGAGATGCCAAAGTAGACAATGCATCAAAATCATGAATACTAGCTACTCTCTTAGGATTTACCCTTTCAGAGGGCCATTGAAAATTATTAGTAGCCATTTCTTCAATTCAAAGAATATCTTCATTAAAAGGTTTTGAAATTAATGATCCACCCGCAACAGCATCAATAATAGATCTTAGTGATCCTACTAATCCATTGTAAAAGGTTTGAATTATTAACCATTAGTGATCTAACAGGAGCAACACCTATAATAAATCTCAGTGATCCTACTAATCCATTGTAAAATGTTTGAATTATTGACTAATCTGGTAAAACATGATGTGGACATTTCCTAAGAAGATCATTAAATCTTTCTCAGGCTTCATATATTGATTCCCCTTCAAACTGACAAAAAGATGTAATATCATGACACTTCGTAAGAAGATCTTAAATTTTTCCCAGGCTTCATATATTGATTCCCCTTCAAACTGACAAAAAGATGTAATATCATTTCTAAGTTTAGCCGTTTTCAAGGGTGGAAAAATTTAGCCATAATAAATCCTGGTGCTAATGAAATTAACCAAGCCTTAGCTTTATCCCTCAATGAAAAAGGAAAAATTCTAAGCCTAATAGCATCATTAGACACTCCGTCATATTTAAATATAAAACAAATTTCAAGAAAACTAGTAAGATGTAAGTTAGGATCTTCAGTAGATGATCCTCCAAACTGATTATTTTGTACCATTTGGATAATAACAGGTTTAAGCTCAAATGAATTAGCAGCAACAATAGAATTTTGAATAGTCAAGTGAAGTTCATCTGCTGTCAGATTCGCTAAATCTTTTAAAGGTCTTTGTCAATTTTCATTTATTGGATTATCTAAGTTATTTGCCATTTCTTACAAATTTTTAATTTCTCTTTATTTTTTTCAAATTTTTCTAATAGTACGTTCTAATTCTGAATCATAAGGTACTAAACATTCATATCCAATATTTCGCATAAACAAATAAAGCAAGCAAAGTAAAACACTCTAATAAAAATATTTCTTTTTTTATTTTTAAATTATTTTTATTTTTTATAATAATATTTTTATGGTATATATATTATCTCTAAATTTTCTAATTTATCAAAACTATTTAATTCAACCATTACCTTCCCTGACAACGACGCCAAAAACTTGATCCAACTTTTTGTTGCGATAGATTGAGTGAAATTTAATTAAATATAATCAATTAATATTCAAATTCTACGCAAGTATATGTATCGTTATCAAGTAATAATGAGCTTTCTATTTAAGCCCCAAATATCGATCCTACAGGGAACGTTTAAATTGGAAATGACAAACTTGCTAGGAAATTCACAAAAAGTCAATTGAAATCACTGTCACTAATTTCAATTGTTGAGATGTAATCAAAATTTAATTTCTAAACTATTATCAGATCAAATATGAAAAATTTAAAGCAATAAATACTAATTTATTAATTATGTTTATGTAACGGAGATTCTTATGTGAAAAAGCATCCTTCCCACTTCAATGAAGCTATGGTACAATGAGATGAGATAAATGTTTAAAATATGTATTGTGCCAAATAGGAGCAATTTTAATTCTCTACCCTGATACAGTTCATAGAAAATCATTGGCTAATCTCAGTGTCCCTAAATCCGTGGCTAGGCTAGGAGGATATTGGCTCCCACTTTAGAGCTCCCACTTCCCTTCACCTGAAGCCTAGTTATCGCTTCAATTTGTAAACACTAAGACTAAATTGAAGATTTTAGTCTGTCACCCTAAAGGTTCTCCAATTCTACACCCTATAAAGAATATTTACCTATTTATTTACACTTAATTCCATAATCAATGTTCTCCTTCATGCAATCAAATGTGATCCTTACTCTGTTGTAGAACTCATACTCCATTTCCCGGATCATATGTTTCACAACATATAAACAAATTTCTCCTTCATGAAATCAAATGTGACCCTCACTCTGTTGTAGAACTCATACTCCATTTCCCGGATCATATGTTTCACAATATATTTTAATTGTTATAGAACTCATACTCCATTTCCCGGATCATATGTTTCACAACATATTTTAACAATTCAATTGGCCAGATCAAAATGTAAATTAAGTTCGGAGTTGAAAAATCATCACAATTTATTTTACAACACATTAATATTATCTCTTCATTTCACCATATCTCAGAGTAGGGAGAAAGATAGAGGGAACTACTCAAGCTTCATGAGAAAGAAATAACAAAACATAAATTTCACAGATAAAAAAATGTTCATACAACACTGATAAACAAATAATACTTATCTGAAAACTCTTTCCCAAAGCAAATCATTTGTAGCATTTCCTTAGAATTGCAGGAAGAAGAATTCTCTCACTTTTCTCCTTCTTCAACACTCTTACAGAAAGTTTCACACTAAATCGCACCACAAACACTCTAAACTATGAAAACAAAATCATTAATTGACTCTAATATGGAAGTGAAATGGAATGATGTGGTGTGAAAAATGAAAGTAGAGGAGTGAAAAACGTAGATGAGCAAATCTTTTGATGAAATTCGGCCCCAAATAGAGCCCAAAGTCAGTTCTCCAAGAAGTGCCTCCAAAAACTCTTCAAAAAGTCATCCAAATACATCGAACCTTCTAGAAACCGCCTTTGGCGTCGTCGACCCTGGTCTGGCACTGTCGGCGCTGAGTAAAAAAATCTCTGTGTTAATTTGTTCTGCGTTGTCGGTGCTGTCAGCGCTGAGCAATTCTTTAAAAACGTCATTTTGACTCCAAATTTCATCCTTTTAGCTTTCTTTTTGCTTTAAGCCCTAAAAATCAATAACCTGCAAGAAAATATCAAAATACCTTCCATTAAAGTGCAATATCATAAAAAATAGGTTTAAAATATGGGTCTAAAGATGCATATATTTTTAGTGTATCAAAATCTCCCAAACTTACATGTTACTTGTCCTAAAGTAACTCTTTTACTACATAAAAAATATGAGTTATGATAAAGACCTTAACTTTTAGACTTCCATATTTTAGTTTTCCAAATATAATAGTATAACTTAAGAAAAATTCAAAACAACTTCAGTTAATACTAAAGGTGTAAAGATATTCAATAATTAAAACTAAGGTTTTTGATCCTCTATTTGTTTTAAAAAAAATTGCAATTTGTTATATTAAACACACTTAGCAAATTCATATGAAAAAAAACTTCATAAAACTTTATTAATAATTAAGTTAACATTCAAATAAATAGTTCAGAAAATGTGTTCAAATCTTTTTCTTTAAGTTGATTCAAGTGAATCCAATTTTTAATTAGGCATCTCCTCAAGCTTATATATATATATATATATATATATATATATATATATATATATATATATATATATATATATATATATATATATATATATATATATATATATATATATATANATTAAAAACTATTTACATCTTTTCACTTAACAAATTTATATTAACTTAAATATTTAATAAAATTTAATCCTTTTCTTTTTACATGAATCTTTTAATTTTTTTAATACTTCAAAAATACAAATTTGCTTTACTAAAAATAGAAAAATATAGTCTTATTCTCTTCTACCAAATACCTTAGCCCCTAGAATTAACCTTTCTTATTGAAATTTTTTACTTAAATTTACTATATATTTAGAAACATAAATATAGTTATCCAAAGTTTACCTCTAATACCAAAGGTCATATTAAATTTAAAATTTTGAAAATATAATTACATGAGGACAAATAAAATTAGGTTCTTTCTCTCTTTCTAAAAATGATTTTTCTTCTTCTCCCCTCAAACTTAAATTTTTAAAATATTTTTACATGAAGAGCTTTAAAAATGAAAAAATAGAAGAAAGCATTAAATACATAAAAAGAATTTATACCTGTTGGAGATTTTGATTTTTGAACATAAATTTTGAAAATACTGCAGGTGGTAAAATGAAAACTACAAGGCTAAAAACATTAAATTGCACATAATACATGTAAAATTTGCTGAAAAAGAACTAATCACAAAACAGAACAAAGTGCTGAAAATAACAATAAAACTAAACTAAATTCTAAAAATAAAAACAGTTTTTTACATTACAGTTTCACATAACATAACAAACAATGTCTAAACAACATCACAACACAAACAATACAATCACACAATACAAACACAAATAAACAAAAAAGAATAGATCACCAATCATCATCTTCCTCATCATCGACATCTAACTATTGCTGCTGATATGGAGTATAAGTAGGGTGAATAGGGAACTGAACTGTATGATCACCTCTCAGTTATCTCACTAAAGCATCATCATAAGCAGCATCATACTCAAATTTCTGGCAATTCAGATCATCAGTGTGAGCATTTCTGGCCTCTATATTCTGCATCCTATGATTTATCCTTAAAATATATCCCTGTTGTATCATCATCTGATCCAATAACTCCCTGTTGCTGGGGTCACTTGAAGTAGGCTCGCTAGGGGTTCTAGAAGTAGAAGGAATATCCCTGGCATGTCTTCCAGATCTCCAATCAACATGGGACTCATAAGTCTTGATGTTGGTACAATGGGTCTCTGAGGCTCAATCCTCTCCTCATTAGGTCTGAAATCAACTCCTGCCTACTCATAAAGTGTGTAAATAAGAGCAGGGTGTGCCAATCCACCAGTGGTCTCTCCCAGAGCAATAGATCGAGTGTATATAAATAATATAGCCCACTTTTATGTCTATAACTTGCTGAATACAGTAGTTGAGGATGGCTCTATCTTTGGTTACCTTACTATGATGGTTTGTCGGAATCATTCTTCCAGAAATAAAATAGTGTCAGGCCTTAGATACTACAATTAACATACAAAGGGCAAAGTTTACTTTAACTCCATTTTTTATTTTCCAAGCCCCTTTCTCACTAGTCAGAAAAGAAATAACTTCTCTAAAGCCTGATCTGTAACATAAAAAGAATGATACTAGCATCTATACACATCTTCTACATAATAAAACTCATTTATTTTTTTTGGAGTAAATTCTACCCTTTTTCCATGAACAAATACAAAATTTTCTTTTTGTTCGATCTAGGTGCCATAGTAAATCTCAAAAATTTTGAAAAATCTGAATAAATTCTAAAATTTCAAAAAATAAAATGTAAAATATTTTAAACTTCAAATCACTATATAAGAGTTCATCACCAAAGGATTTTCTCAAAAATTTCTCAAAAAAGTTCCATATTTTCGTATCCATGCAATATGAGATAAATCCTTGGTGAAAATAAAATATTTTGGGTTTAAAGTGTAGCTCTTACCTAGAGAAGATGAAATTTGAAATCTTTTAGCCTCTAAATCGCCTCAAATCCAACCACAATCAAGGCCTAGCTGCCCAAACCGAAGGTTGAAGATGACTTAAGCATAAAAATGGTGGCCACTGTAAAAATTGCAAATTTTTAGGGGTTAAAATCTGCTGTTGGGTCGAGGGCGCCGTCGGCGCCGATTCCAGCGCTGTCGACGCTAAAGTCCCAAGAATTTCATATTTTGATTTTTTTTAATTTTTAATTTCCTATCAACTTACTCCAAAAATTTTAGTATTTTAAACACAAATTTTTATCTAACAATAACTCACAAAACATAACATTTTACCAACATGATTTTCACAAACAACAACAAACTAACTTTTATATATGAAAGTACACTTTTTACAAACACAATTTTTAATTACACAATCACACATATTAAACAAACTAATTATAAATCAGCGTCAAAATCTTCCTTTANATCAAGCCACAACACTAAACGCTGTCACAAAACTATACACACAATCAAAGTTCAGAATTCTAAACCAAAAAGCAAACCAAACCAAATTAAATCCACACAATTACACTAATTATATATGATGTTCTAAAATAGATAGAGAATTTAAAGTCTTCAATTATTACGCCTTTTCTTCAGTTCTTTCTCCTCCTCTGATATCTCCTATAGATTGGTAATGAACATATAAGTTGTAGAAGGATTGATACGGGAATTGATCTGTCGAATTTTCTTCGATCCACCATTTTTCTTTAAACATCCGAACAAATCCTGCTTCAAAAGTTCTGGTGTGATCAAAATTTTCTTTCATTCTCTAATCTAGGTGATCAAAAAGGTATTTAAGATCTCCTATTGCATGCATAATACTATAAAGTTCCCTTTCAATTTCCTTTAATTTCTTTTCCAAAGCAAGCGAACTTCTAACTCTTTGTGGTATTAATGGAGTTGAAGCATGTGAAGATTGATCTATGATGGCTTCTAATACTTCATTTCCATTTCCACAATAATTCTCATCTATAGGATTCATGGGCTCCCAAGGTAATAAAGTCTTTTCCCAACTTTCATATGGAACTTGGGCTTGACTGCAAATCAAAAAGATGGTAGATGGATGCCCAAGTCCATAAATTGGTCCATTAGTAAGGATACCCATAATA
>JXCR01132198.1:2457-70164 GCA_002079205.1 Phalaenopsis hybrid cultivar
GGGGTATCTTGGTAATTTGGTCATTTTTGGAAATTTTGACAAATTTGGATGTATTCAAGGTGTTTGAAATGGGTTTTGATCAATTTTGGGTATTTTTGGCAAAATTTGGGAATATTAGCCAAATTTGGGTCTCAAGGGCAGTTAGGTAATTTGGAGGTGCCTAGGGGCAAAAGACAAAGTTAGGCATTTCACATAGAATTGGATAGATATCCATTCTAGATGAACCATGGATTAATGTATTGTGAAGATATGGTGTACCCTAGTTCCAAGTCAACATCCAGGGTCGACCCTAAAGTCAAGTAATCCTATAGGGACTCTTCTTGAATTCTCTTATAATGATCTTTCCTACTAAATGCTAGAAGTTAAGGTCATTATGTGAAACTTCAAGTTGAGTAAAAAGAAGAGTTTTGAATTTCTAATGGTGGGGTACCTCTTCTAATTTTCTAAGACTAGTCATTAAGAAAGCCCTATGGCTAGACCTAGGCTACTAAAGAAGTTTCTAGACCTCAACCAAAAGTGAGGTCAACACGCCCATACCACAGGTTGATAGGGCATACCATAGAAGATTGCTTCAGCTTAAAAAACTGACTTTAATAAATACATATGGAGAATCAAAATAGGTTTGGGTTAGGGATAGAGTATTATACCTTTGTCTCCTCAAATATTTTTTAATGCTCCAGATGGAGGACGTTAAATTTTAAGCACTCTGTAAATGGTCCTATCGACCATGATGGGTATGGTATTTCAACATTACACATCAAGTTCCTCGAGGGCCTTCGACGGTGTGTACTTTGTGACAAAAGTTGTCTCCTCTGAGACCGGAGGGCTAATAGAAACCCCTTTTAGATTTGGGTCTTAAACTTTCTCTTCATGAATCAAACTTAATTTTACAGTAGCTTCCTGGACATGTCGCTTCTTCAAACAAAGCAAAGCTTTGTGTTTCTGTTAGTTGGCATTTCTATGTTACATCCTCATCAAGGGTGCATCCAGAACCCTTTCTTCATTGGCACTGACTAGACCCTCCAACCTGGTACTGTATTTCTTTGTCTTTCTTCCTCTTCAGTGGTGAGTCTTACTTGAAACTGATTCTGAGTACTGACGGTAGTCCTTCTGCCTTACGGTGACTGACAACGTTCATCAGGGGGCCTTCATAGTCTACGTTGACTTGACAATACTCTAAGTCAAAGCTCACCACTCCTCCCTAGGATGCCTTTTCTACGTTTAGTGCAAGTCTTAAGCTATCTTTAAAAGTAAAGATTAGTCTATAACATGACATTTTTCTGCAAAAGATAGGAGAACGTTAGCACATTGAAATTCCAAAATGAACAAGAATAATAGCAAGCCATTAATCAATGGATTTTAAATTTTACACGTGCAAGAATTTTATTCAATTTAATTTAGACAAATTTTGAAATTCAAAAAAGAAGGTTTAGATGTGCCAAATTCAAAATTTTTTATTTAATTAAGATTAATTTTGTTACAAAATTCTGGACCAATTCATAGACAATGGCCAAATAAACACCCTTAGAACGAGTAACACTTTTAAAGTTCATCTTGGAGAACATTAAGTCGTATAATATTTCTTCAAATATAGCATATTGACTAATAACATGGGTCTTTTGCTCTGAAAATCCATTAACTAGTAAGATTCTCCTTAAAAGACTTTCTTCACGACAAATGGTCCCTCCCAGGTTGGCTCAAAATTTTCACTTATCCTGCGGTGTACAAGGATAGGCTTCTTGAGGATGAGCTCAAGTTCACAAACATTGAATTTCCTCGGGTGGATTAATTTATCGTGGACTCGAACCATCTTCTCTTGCTAGAGCTCCAAATTTTGCTGTGCTTGTAACCATTTCCATTTGAGGCTTTCTGACTCTTCAAGTTTAAGCATGGCGTTGTCTTCAACTGTAATCTGGTTTGTGACGGTGACTCTAAGAGACAGTATCTGAACTATTAGTGGGACTATGGCTTCAGACCCATACACAAATGAATACGACATACATTGAGTAGGCGTTCTGAATGTCGTCTGGTAGGACCACAAAGCTTCTATCAACTTCTTATACTATCCGTTCTTATTTTCCTCCAATGAATTCTTTAAAATCTAAACGAGTGTCTTATTGGAGGCCTTGGCCAGACAGTTCACTTTGGGGTAATAAATGGTAGAGTATCTCCAATCTATTCCATGTTGCTTGACAAAATTGTTGATTTTGGTGCTCTTGAAGGCTGACCCATTATCAGAAATAAATCTGCAAGGAACATCAAAATGGTAGAAAATTTGACTCTTGAAGAACTAAAGAACATGGTGCGTGATGCGACTTTTTTATATGCTATGCTTCATGAAGTTGACACCACTACTTGAAGATTTTAATCCCCGACAACAATGCCAAAAACTTGAGGCAAACTTTATTTCTTTTTTGATTAATTTTATATATTCTATGTAGTCACAATGATATAAACGCAAGTATATGTATCGCTCAAGTAATACAAGGCTCCAATGAAGTTCTGTTTATCGATCCCACAGGGAAGCGAGGTAAGAGGTCCATAGTCAAAGTTCTAGTCTACCACTATCAGGCCTTAGGTTGGAATGTCGATTAAAATGGTGTTTTATCTAGAAACTACTCCTAAATGCAAATGTTAAATGTAATGATAATAACTATTCCTTAATGCAATTATTAATTCTAAAGATAACCCATTTTTTGATGAATTAGTTTGGAGAATTTAGAGATGTTAAAAAACTACTTTTCTTATGTAGTGAATTGGATAATGTAAGGGAATGAGTTGCATTAAATATTGTATGTGACAAATAGGAGCAATCTTATTCTTTACCCTCTTCTGAGTGCTATAAAGAAAATTGGCTAATCCTAGGTTTAGTCCTTAAATCTGTGGTTAGGCTGGGAGGATACTGGCTCTCACTCCAGATATCTCACTTCACTTTGCTTGAATGCTAACTGTCGCTTTAATTCCTAAACACTAGGACCAAATTGGGGATTTTAGTCTGTCACCCTAGAATCTCCAATTCTTTGCCCATCACAGTATATTTTCTTATTTATTTGCATCCAACCTCCAAGAGCTTAACAATCCATGGAATTTGAATGTGGTTCCAATTTGTTGAGAATTACACCACCCTCTTGGGTTTTAATGTAATTACAACAAATTTTAACACTACAATAGACCTTTATTGTAATGTAAATGAAGTGCAAGTAAAAACCATCGCCTTTCTAATTAAAACATCCTTTATCATGCATCCCAAAATCCTAAACATGAATCATACTCAATGAAAAACAAAAGTACATGAAAAACAATGGTATAATTCTCTCATGCCACTATTTTCTAATAAGAAGAAAAAGTAAGAAAAACACATCACAAAGTAAGAAGAAAACACAACAGAAAACTTCATTTTAGCAAAGCAAATCCATTCGATAAGTGTTTAAAAAATCATAATAAAATGAAGGACACATTACTTAGCTTTTTCCCCTTGAAAGAAAGATGAAAATCTCTCCCACAAAGTCTCCCGCTGATCCATGCATTGCTAGCACATTCCCTTACAGATTCTCTCAAAATCCCCTCACCAATCTCTCCGAAAAGGGTAGAAATCTACATTTCTATTATTCTAAGATATCTAAACATTCTTCACATTTTTCCACTCACACACACCACTTTTTCTGATATAAAAGCACTCTATTATAGTGTGGGAATAAATTTACTAAAAGATGCCTCAAGCAACCTTCAAAAAAGCGTCCAAACACATTGAACCTTCTAGAAACTCACCCAGCATCGCGTCCAAACTGTCTCTGGTGCTATTGGCGCCATTTTGGGAGTCTTCGGTTCCATTTCACATTGCTCTCTACACTCTGGTGTGTCGGCATCGGTTCTGGAGCCATCAACTCCCACTTTGCGCAACTCCATAATTTTGCTTCGTTTGGCTCCGTTTTAGCTCCGTTTTGCTCCGTTTCAGTTGCGTTGCGTTCCTAACAAATATACCTACAAAATAAATAAAAGAAAAACCTTCCTTAAAAGTGTAATTTCATTCCAAACTATGTGAGAAATGTAAAAGAGATTAAGCATAGAAAGACATATCGAAATGTGCAGGACAAAATTATCTTTCATGCTTGTTTTTGCTCTAAATTGCATCGTTTTTGCTTCTTTTTATCCAAAACTCCATTTATTGTACCTGAAACCAAAAATATAAAAATTACCTTCCTTTAGTGTAATATTTTTGAAAATAACCAAATATAGACATTAAAAGTATATGAAAAATTGAACATATTTTAGTCATATCAAAATCCCCTAAACTTAATTGTTACTTTTCCTCATGTAACACTATAGTTTTAAAAATTAAATTTATTGATTTGAGGTAGTGGATTTCAGTAGAGTTTCCTATAATTTTGTCTAAGAAAATGTTATAGTTTAATTTAAGAGAAATTTTAGCAAATCAACCTAGGCCTAGAGTGTAAGAATATCTCATATTCAACTTAGGAATCCTGATTTTTTATTTACTTCAAAAGTTACTGAAACTTATCAAACTAAAGATTCATTAAAAGTATAAAAACAGAATTTAAGCACCTTATCTATAATAACTTTACCAATGCCCTTTTTTTTTGAAATAAGAATAAGCTTAGGATTGTTTTTAAGTCTTTTCATTTAAAAAGATTCAAGTGAAACCAATTATTCACCTATTTTCTTTTGACTTTTCTTTTTCTTTTTTCTTTATGGATTGTTTTTCAATCCTTTCTTTCCTTTTCCTTTCAGGATCATTTTAATCCTTATTCTTTTTTTTTTCTTTTCTTTTATGTGAGGATTACTATATCTAGATAAGCCTTTAGTAATTTTGAATTTCACCCCTCTTTGTAAAGTCCAAAACTCAAAAACTTTCCCTCGCTTTTTAAAAGTGTAAGTACTAGTTAACAAAAAAATTTTAATAAAGGCTCAATTCTCAATAAGTATAAATATAAGAATCATAGTTTTTCAAATATTCAACTCCTTTCTACCATAAATAGCAAAATCATTTTCCCAATATTTCCTACAAAATAACTTAACTCTAGAACAGTTTCTTCACATAGGATTTCAATTAAGTTATTTTTCTAACATTCCTAAAATCAAAGTTATAGCAACCTAAAGATAACACCACATACCACAAGTTATTCTAAAAGTAATATCAAATTAAATACGGGCTATTGAGGACAAATAAAGTTAAGTTCTTAAAAAAAAAATTTTTCCCCCCCAAACTTAAATTTTAAAATATGTTGCAATTAATTCCATAAAATGTAGCAGAAAAAAATAGTAAAAATTGAATCTACTAACTACTACAACATCCTATCAAATTCATATACATGCATAATCATGATAGAATGACTGTAGGAGAAAGTAAATCTAGCCTAAAATATGCTTGCAATAATATTAAATTAAAAGGAAGTATACTAACATTAAATTTTTGTTTTTCTTCCTACCCTCAAACTTGATTTTTAGCATGTATAACATTTAGGGAAGAAATTATAAGTTGGAAGAAAAACGGTTTAAAAATTCTATATACCACAAATTTCTATCAAAAACATCTACAATTATTTATCAGGAAAGAAAACATGTAGTAGAAAGTCAATCTAAACTAAACATGCAAGAAGGAAATTAACTAAACAAAAGTCTAACTAGCATAACATGTATGAGCATTGGAATATAAAAAAATGTTCTTCAAGTCTTATAAAATTGTAACGGAAACATAAACAAACAAACTAGATAAATGAGGTCAATTCTTCCTTCATCTCATCGTTTCTCACTAACTTACTTCCAATTTCTAACGAAATCACTACATAGAAAAATAAGGTACATTTTAAATTATTTTATAGAGTTAATCCCAAATATAAGATTATCCCTGATATATTGGCTCCTTTTAATTAAGCACCTCTAACAGTTATAAGGATAGTGTAAGATCATCCACATATTATTCATCAAATAGGTTTATGACTCCTATCAAATGAAAAAAAAAGTAAAAAAAGGGAAGTAACAAATATGAGATGGAATTGTCACTGTTAAAATAAAAGATGTCTCTTATAAAACTTAAGTCCGGGTGAGACCCGAGTCATAGTGGACTCGTCAATTCAACTACTACAAGAGATTAACCAAGTTTAGCCATAATAAGAAGTTAAGGAATCATCTCCATCATGACACAAATAAAGAACAAATCAAAGCACTAACAATCTAAACATCCACCAATCATCAATTAGAATGATCAATCTACACTAAAGCAAACATAATACAACATTAATAATCATGACTCTTAAGCATACTAAATCAAACAACACTGATAACTATGGGTTGCCTCCTATAAAGCACTTTCTTTAACATTGCTAGCCCGACAAATGATTCCACCTGGATCAAAATTCCAATTAAGTAATCCTTGATCAATTGCCCAATCCTTTCCAGATCCAGGGATTCCTACAAAGTCCCTAAATTAAAATTTTTCTTTAAGCTCTTCCTTTTCAGATTGATTCATAGCATTATTCCTCATATTTCCTTCTAGATCCAATATTCTTCTATTAATTTTCTCAATTTTCATATTAATTTCATTCTTAAAATTTATAAGAAACGAATCTCTATAAGATAATTTAAGATCTCCCAAATTTTGGATAAGATTCTCTTTAGATAATTCAGATTCATGATCAAATTCTACTAGATTACTTTTTTATTTCAATTTGTCTTCTAATTCTTCCTCTTGGTACTGAGTAAATGGTGGAGGTGGTCTTTTTATATTTATCTTAGTTGAGGAAATAGTTTTTTCTAATTCCTTAGGAAATTCTTCCATTGGTCTTTCAATCTCTATATCCTCATCTCTCAACTCAAAGTTCTTTTGAAAGATATCTTCAAATTCTCTTCTAAATATTTGTTCGATAACTTTATATTGCTTATCATTCATCTTCTTAGGGTTTATCTCAAGGTCATTAGGTAAAATCATCTGGGGGTAACTGTTAATTGCATTAATAATCTGCCCCAGCATCAGAATCTCATTCATTTTGTCTTTATACCACAAAATATGTCATTTAGTGATTTTGAACAACTCTTTCATAGGAGATCTTTTACTGATTTCGTCATTCAATTCAGGTTCATCTTGTGAATGAGTCGAATATGAAGATACAAAGACTGGTGGTGTAGATGAATTCTCTAAACAGGTATGCTTTAAAATTGTATGGGGTATATTCATTTTAAGTTCATGAGATTTTTCAACAGAAGGAATTAAAAGTTTACTATTTTCGGTAACGTCCATCATTTCGCTCCTCTCTTAAACATACATACAGTCTTCTTTAAACAACATTTTAGACTCATCGTAAAAGTCCATTTTGATCTCATCTATTAACTTACTCTCAAAACTTTTTTGAAAATGGTCTTTCCTTAGATAATTAATTTCATTCATCCAAAAACAATCATCATCTTTTCTCTTAGCTAGATATTTCAGTCTTTAACACATCAAAAGTGGCTTCCTGGTCATTAATATTCATAGTCAACTCTCCTTTTTGTACATCTCTCATAGCTTGTCCCGTAATAAGAAAAGGTTTCCCCAAAATAATGGAATTTTCTTTATCTTCCTGCATATCTAATATAATAAAATCCATAGAAAAGATAAATTTATCCACTTTAACAAGCACATCTTCTATAATCCCTTCTGGATAAATGATAGATCGATCAGCTAACTAAAAGTGTATAGTAGTGGGAGAAATATCGGCTAAACCTAACCTTCTAAATATAGATAGAGACATCACATTAACGCTCGCTCCTAAATCGCATAAAGCTAATCCACATAATCTTCCTCCAATTGCGTAAGAAATTGTAAAGCTATAAGGATATTTAAGTTTATGAGGAAGCTTTTTCTGAAGTATAGCACTGCACTCCTCAATTAGTGCAACTGTATCGTAATCCCCAAATTTTATTTTCTTATTTAATATCTCCTTCATAAACTTTGCATAACTTGATTTCTATTCCAAAGCTTCAGCGAAAAGAATATTTATTGTTAACTCTTTAAGTACTTCCATGAACTTTAAAAATTGTTTATCCAACTCTTGATGTCTAAGTCTTTGAGGTAATGGAGGTGGTGGTCTTTCTAAATTGATTTTATTTGGAGATATTAATTTTTTGGACCCTTAGAAACATGTTCTTCAGGTCTTCTTGTTTCCTTTGTTTCTCTCACAATTTCTCTCTCTTTTCTGACGACATCCTCTATCTGTCTTCCACTTCTTAATTGGACAGCTTCTACCTGTTCATTATTTTTCTCTTTAGGGTTGACCTCAATGTTGCTACGAAGTGTTCCTTGGGCTATATTGCTAAGTGAATTAGCAATTTTTCCCAGTTGATCCTTTATGTTTCTAATCGCAGCATTTTGACTTTGTAACTAGTTTCCCATTTGCAATACTACATCTTCTATAAACATCCTCTTATCCTAAAATTGTCAATCAATGTTAGAGTTCAGTGAATATGAAGGTCTATAATTTATGTTCCCCTATTTATTCCAACTTCCATTAGGATTTGCATGATTATTTTTCCATTATTGTTTTTCACCCCAAGTAGTGTGATTCCGGTTAAAATTAAGATATTTCTTGCAACCTAGGTTATAAAAGTTAGAATACAAGTTGTTTATGGTATTTAAAGTCTCATATGATACGTTAGAATCAATCATATGCCCTAATGAACTATCCTCACTTACTGGAGTAAATTGAGGCTGGTTCATTCCAAATTGGTCCAACTTCCTTGATATTGCGGCAACCTGAGATTCGAGAATTACAATCGCATCTATATCATGAACTCTGGCAACCTTTTCAGGATTTACCCTAGTAGAGGGCCATTGAAATTCATTTGTAGGCATTAATTTAATTAACGCATATGTTTCATCAAATTATTTTGAAATTAATGATCCACCAGCGGTAGCTTTAATTTTAGAACTAAAGGATCCTACTAACCTATTGTGAAAAGTTTGAATGATTAACCAATCGATCAAAACATGGTGTGGACACTTTCTTAGGAGTTCCTTAAATTTTTCTCAGACTTCGTATATTGATTCACCTTTATACTGACAAAATGAGATAATATCATTTCTAAGTTTAGTAGTCCTTGAAGGTGAAAAATACTTAGCTAGGAATTTCTGAGTTAACTCCTCCTAATTTTTAATAGAGTCGGGTGTTAATGAGTATAACCACATTTTACCCTTATCCCTTAGTGAGAAAGGAAAAAGCCTTAGTCTAACAACATTGTTTAACATGCCCTTATAACGAAATGTAGCACAAAGTTCTAGAAAACTTGATAAGCATAAATAAGGATCCTCCGAAGGAGTTTCCCCAAACTGATTATCCTGCACCAGTTGGATAATCTTAGGATTTAGTTCAAATGAGTCAGCTTCTACAATAGGGGTTTGTATACTTGAGTGAATTTCAACTGTCATAGGATATACATAATCTCTCAATGATTTATGATGGTTTTCCAAGTTATAATTTTAAATTTTTTCCATTTCCATTTCTAGTTTTCCAAGTCCTTTCTATTTTATGATTTTTTTTCTTTTTTCTAACTCAGGATCATAAGGTACAAGTACTACAGATACTTTATTTTGTATACACAACACAACAAATAATACATTAAAAATTAAACAAACAAAATAAAAAATATATTCAACACAACAAAACATTTTCACAGAAACTTTGTTTTTTACTAAAATAGTTTTTATGACACTAGAATTTTTCCAAGTCTAAGCTTAATTACTTCAAATAAAATTCTCTTAAAGTTCTTACCGAAGTTTCCCTGCAACGATGCCAATAACTTGATGCGACTTTTTAATATAATATGCTTCATGAAGTTGACACCACTACTTAAAGATTTTAATCCCCGACAACGGTGCCAAAAACTTGAGGTGGACTTTATTTTTTTTAATTAATTTTATATATTATATATAGTTGTAATGCTATAAACGCAAGTATACGTATTGCTCAAGTAATACAAGGCTCTAATGGAGTCCAGTTTATAGATCGCACAGGGAAGCAAGGTAAGAGATCCTTAGTCAAAGTTCTAGTCTCTTACTATTAGATCTTAGATTAGAGTGTCGATTAAAATTGTGTTTTATTTAGCAAATACTCCTAAATGCAAATGTTAAATGTAATGATAATAATTATTCCTTAATGCAAATGTTAATTCTAAAGATAACCCCTTTTTGGATGAATTTGTTTAAAGAATTTAGAGATGTTAAAAAACTACTATTTTTATATAGTGAATTGGATAATGTAAAGGAATTAGATGAATTAAATATTATATGTGCCAAATAGGAGCAATCTTATTATTTACCCTCTTCTGAGTGCTATAAAGATCATTAGCTAATCCTAGGTTTAGTCTTTAAATTCGTGGTTAGGATGGGAGGATATTGGCTCTCACTCTAGAGCTCCCACTTCCCTTCGCCTGAAGGCTAACTCTCGCTTTAGTTTCCAAAAAATAGGACCAAATTGGGGATTTTAGTTTGTCACCCTAGAATCTCCAATTATTTGCCCATCTAAGTATATTTCCCAATTTATTTTCTTCTAACCGCCAAGAACTTCACCATCCATAGAATTTGAATGTGGTTCCACTTTGTTGAGAATTACACTGCCCTCTGGGTCTTAATATAATTACAATGAAGTTTAACACTACAACAGACCTTTATTGTAATGTAAATGAAGGGCAAGTAAAGACCATCACATTTATAATTAAAACTTCTTCTGGCATGCATCCCAAAATACTAAACATGAATCCTACTCATTGCAAAAGAAAAGTAAAAGAAAAATAATGGCATAATTCTCGCATGCCACTATTTTCTAATAACAAGAAAGAGTAAGAAAAACACATCACAAAGCAAGAAGAAAACATAATGGAAAACTTCATTTCATCAAAGCAAATCCACTAGATAAGTGTTTAAAAAATCATAAGATAATGAATAACAAAATACCTAGTTTTTTCCCTTGAAAGAAAGATGAAAATCTCTCCCACAAAGTCTCTCGCTGATCAACACAATGCTAGAACATTCCTTTACAAATTCTCTCAAAATCCCCTCACTAATCTCTCCAAAAAAGGTAGAAATTCACATTTCTACTTATATTCTAAGATCTATAAACATTCTCCACTTTTTTTCACTCACAAACAAAATTTTTTTTGACATAAAAGCACTCTATTATAGTGCAGGGATGAATTTCCTTAGAGATGCCTTAAGAAACCTTCCAAAATGTGTCCAAATAAATTGAATCTTCTACAAATATGCCCAGCATCACGTCCAAACAGTCTCGGGCGCTTTCTGTGCCAGTTTTAGCACCGCCAGTGCCATTTTCACACTACTCTCTGCATTCTAGCGCCGTCGGCGCCCACCCTGTGTAGCTCCACCATTTTGCTTTTTTTGGCTCCATTTTAGCTCTGTTTTTCCGCTTTAGTTGCATTACGTTCCTAACAGATAGACCTACAAAATAAGCATAAAAAAAACCTTCCTTTAAAGTGTAATTTCATTCAAAAATATATGAGAAATGTAAAAGAGATTAAGCATAGAAAGATATATTGAAATGTGTCATGACAGAATTTTCTTTCTTGCTCATTTTTGCTTCTTTTTCTCCAAAACTCCATTTCTTGTACCTGAAATCAAAAATGAACAAAATACCTTCCTTTAAAGTGCAATATCATTTAAAATCACCAAATATAGACATTAAAAATATATGAAAAATTGAACATATTTTAGCCATATCAGTGCGCTGTAAGCTCTCATAACGGCATTGCCTCTGCCCATTTGGAGAAGTAATTTGTAGCTAAGAGAATAAACTGGTGTCCTTTTGAAGATGGTGGGTCTATCGAACCCACTATGTTTGTGCCCCAACACTCAAATGGCCACGAGGTGACAGTTGGGTGTAGCACATTCGAAGGTTGGTGCAAGACCACTCCATGCACTTGACATAAGTGACACTTTCTGGTTGTGTCCATGCAATCCATTATCATTGCTGACCAATAGTACCTGAGTCTTTTAATTTTCATCTTCATTTTTGGCCTTAACTAGTAAGAACCACACCATCTAGTGTGTACTTCTTTGATGATATGATGTGCTTCTACCCTGCTTAGACATCACAACCACATCTAGTCAAATGACCTTTTATAGAGAACATCACTTACCATGGCATACGACATGCCTCTCCTTGTGATATGATACATTTCTGACTTATCATATAGTAGTCATCCTGTTTGCAAATATTTGATTAATGGCTTGCACTAATCTTCAGTAACGTCGGCAACTACAATGACTATCTCTTCTTCTTTTAAGCTTATGCAAATTATCGGGTCAATCTTTAACTAAACTCGACGTCCTTGTACTGTGATGTCGATGGAATTTTTTGGCAGACACGCTAATTCCTTACCAATCTTGGCTAGAGCGTCGACATTGGTGTTATCTCCGGAGTAATCCAATACAATATCACATTGGGTATCTATTCCGACAAATTCATTGTAGATTGATGGTATTCTGTTAATCTTAGCTTAAAGATCCTGTATTGCCCGATGACTTGAATGATGAGTTGTGAGTCATCATAGATGGAAATTTCTATTATGTCCATCAATATTGCTAACTCTAATCCAATGATTATTGCTTCATATTCTGCTTCATTATTTGTAGACGACTCTGTTAGGTGGTAAGAGAATCTCAACATACCTTGATCTAGTGTAATAAAGATTAGACCAATCCCTGCTTTTCTTGGTATAACTATTCCTGATCCTTTATCTCTTATTGCTGATGAAGCTCCATTGAAGTACATTTCCCAACCTTGAGTATTGTGCGGCTCTACATGCAATATCTACTCATCTGAAAAGTCATTGTCTAGAGGGAACCCAGTTGGAAGAGGGTGTGTTGCGAGAAAATCTGCTAGAATTTGTCCCTTGATAGCTTTAAGGGGTATGAAAGTTATATCAAATTATAATAAAATCATCGACCACTTTGCTAAACGTCTGAAAAGTGTTGGTCAGGTCATCAAATATTACAATCGATTAATTTTCTAAATAAGAGTGATCTTACGAGAAAACATGTAATGCCCAAACTTTTAGGTGGAAAAATTAAAGCTAGACAATGCTTCTCATTAGGAGGATAATTTACCTTCATCGATATCAGACGTCAACTCAAGTAGTAGGGTGCGTTTTCCTTGTCCTCATCACTGACCTGAGCTAGCAAGGCTTCTAGAGAGTCGTCCAAGGCCACGGTATAAATTATCAAAGGTTTTCCTGGGATAGGGGCAGCCAAAATAGGAGGTGTAATTAAATACTGCTTAATGTCCTCGAAGGTTCGCTTACATTTCTATTTTCGAAAGAATTTAGTGTCCTTTTTAGTTAATGTCGAGAAGGGCTGACACCTATGCGAGAGATTTTATATAAAGCGCCTTAGATATGTCAATTTACCTTGAAAGAAAAGTAGTTGTTTTAAGGTTTTGGGAGAAGACATTTCTAAGATAGCTTTAATCTTATTTCAGTCAATCTCGATTCCAGGATGATGAATAAATAATCCTCAAAATTTCTCAGAGGTGACGTCCAATGCACACTTTAAGGGATTCATCTTGAGATTATATTGCTAAAATCGTTCGAACACAATCCTCAAATCATACAAGTGTTCTATTCACTGTTTGTTTTTAATGACCAAGCCATCCACATAACACTTTACTTAGTTATGGATCAGGTCATCAACGATTTTCATCATAGCTCGTTGGTAAGTTTCTCCGACATTCTTCAACCCGAATGATATTATTGTGTAGCAGAAGGTTCCAATCAGTGTTCTGAAGGCTGTATGTGTTGCATCTTATGGAGCTATATTAATTTGATTATATCCTGACAATTCATCCATGAAAGAAAAGATTTCATGTGTTAAAGCGATGTCCAACATTAATTCTGGTATTGGTAGCGGGAAATCATCTTTGGGACATCTCAACACACACACAAATTTGCCCATTTTTCTTCTTAACCGGCTCAATATTGGCTAACCACATTGGGTATTGCTCTTCTGGCACAAAGTTAGCATTTATTAATTTTTTTACCATGGAAATGACTTGTTGCTTTATTTCGAGGCACATTCTTCTTGGAGCTTGTTTCACTAGGGTCATGTCTTTGTCCACCCTAAGCTTGTGTACTGCAACATCTACAGAAAATCCTGGCATTTTATTATTGCTCCAAGCAAAATAGTCTTTAAATTTTGATAATAACTTTATTAACTCTCTGAGTAACAAACTTGTAAAGGTTGGTTGAGGCTGCTCCTCGGTCCCGAGGTTGACTTCCTTCAATTCATCGACTGTTGACATGATCTCTTCTTCAAATTCTGGTGGAGCATCATCATTCGGCTAATCTTTAGAGTCATCCTCTACATCGAGGCAATCCTCTTCTGACTCGCTAGTAACAATCATACTAAATTCTGATTAGCAACTGGTCCTACAGTACCAAATTCAAGACCCTCTTTAAAATTAGGAGTTTGACTTTTAACATTCTATAACTTTTCAAAAATTTGTAGTTTATCTTTCGGCATCTACTTCGGCACATGTCCTTGTTGAATTAATTTTTGAACACAGGAGAAAAGTAACAAAACTCTAATTCCATTAATTCATTAGAATCCTTTCCCAAATTTACCTGAATTTTAGAACTAATAGTGGGAAAAGAATGGTAGAACTTGATCGACTTAAAACTAGCACCACAGACTTCTTTAACCTCTAGACTTTTGATCTTTTGAGGGTGAATCGGAGTATGAGACATGGTGTGTAGGTAGTAATTAATCTGATCATAAATTGACTCGTATTCACTTTCTCCAAAGAAATCTTGAACTATGGTTTTTTCTGGTTTATCATCACTGTTTTTTAGTCGGACTCTTCTTCATCAGAACTCTCTTCCATGTCGATGCTCATGGTCTGCCTTGTCCGTTCAAAAATCATGTTGGTTCTTCCTTTCCCACGTCCCTGGCCTCAATCTCGGATGTGTGGGCTAAAATACTCTACCAACTCGTTGTGAAGAAATGGTAGTAGATCATTGAAGTAGAGCTGCATAGTACCTTCGTTTCCATTCTTCTGCATCTTCCAACGCATTTGTCACAACTTCACTAGAAAAGACAGTCTTCTTCGAAGGGGTGTAGTAAGCGGCATCTTCATTGATGCCTACCTCATGAACAGAGAATGGTTGTAAATCCCCCTTGATGCAATATTCTTATTATTCCTTGAAATACTTGATACACTGGTGTAGTAAAGATGAAACCACATCATGCTCGTGTAGCAATGGTCCACCAAGTAAAGCAATGAAAGAGGTCTCTGCGTCAATGATCTTGAACTTGATGGTTGTTACTAGCTCTCCAACTTTCATTAGTAGCTTGATTGATCCAAGAGCTCTTTCCCATTTTTTATGAATCCTCTTAGCATCATCCTATCGAGAGTGAGCTCCTGAGCATCATTGTCCAAGTAAGATAGCATCTGTAGAATTGTTAAGTTAAGTGATGCTCCTTGATCGACCAAAACTCGGAAAACAAAAATCTGTCAATTTTGACTGAAATGTAGAGAGATCGGTTAAGATCGGCGGTACTAAGCATCATATCTTTGAAGGTAAAAGTCACCCTAGGTTGTTCCTTTAATGAACAAACATCATCTGAGGATGTTCTGACCAATTAAGCTAAGCAAATTTCTGGATTAAGCAAGGCTGTAACCAGAGCTTCCCTCATCTTCTTTGACAGGATCATAGAGACGTAAATGCTTAATTTGGCTAGCAGCCTCCTAAGATGAGCTAGTACATTATAATTCACATTATACGTGCCTCTAATTTTTTTTGGAATAAGTACTTCTTCTATTGGTAGGGGCGGTTCTTCACGAGTAACTATTTTCTTTCCTTTGTCCATTGGAGCCATTCTTGGGGGTAAGATGTTTCCACTCCTCTGATTTACTTATGTAATCTCTTCTTCTTTTTCTTGCAACGTTGAAGGTGAATCTTTTAGCGCTTCTTTTGTATCGGAGAAATCTAAGTTGATGGCAAGTGGTGCTCCTTGGCACTCGAGGACTGGCTCCTCACTCCTAGGACTATCATAATTGGTGTTGTCGACATCTTTTTCATTTTTGTTAATGAATTCATCAGACTTAAGTACAATTTGAGGATCATTTCTAGAATCGAGATCAGGGTTCAATTGGTCATGGTCAGTTACATCATCACTAGATATAGTTAAAGCGTAGCTGAAATCATAATCATTATATTCAAAAGACCACGGAGAGGCAAAGAGATAATCATACTTAGTTAGGGGTTCAAGGAATTTATTCCCTGAATCTGAGACAACCAATCTAATAGAGGCAGCCCCTTTCCTACCCCTCACGCTTCGGTCTTCACGACACGTCCTTCTTCTTGTCCAGTTGCGGCAACTTCTCTGGCAAAATCATGATGTGGGTGGAATTAGTGTGTTAATTTTGTAAATATTTTCAATATTAAAAAATACAAAACAACAAATACAATAATAAATATACAATTTAATCCTAACAAAAAAAAACTTTAGTGAAAATAGTTTTATCCTTTAAAAAAATTAAACTGTCAAATCCCCTAAAAATAACGCAAGTATACGTATCGCTCAAGTAATAAAGGGCTCTAATGGAGTCTTAGATATCGATCCCACAAGGAAGTTAGAAATGCTTATAAATAAATTCTTAAGATTATAATGTAAACTAAAATTTTAAACTACAAAAGTGAAGTACAAAATTCAAATCTAAATTAAATGAGAGAATGTTAAATAAAATATAACTAAAATATTAAGTTAATTATATTAATTGCTATACTTCCAAAAGTAAATTTTATGAAAAATAAATAAAGTTTTTGTGGTGAAGAGTTCAAATTTAAGAGAGAATCATTCCCCTTTACAATGAGTATATGGTTTGTGAAGAAATTAAAACCATTTAAAAAAATATTTATATATAATCTATTTTGTGCCAAATAGAAGCAATTCTATTCTTTACCCTCTTTCAAGTGCATAAAGTGCATTGATTAATCTAGAGTTTGGTCCTTAATTTTTTGATTAGGCTGAGATGATATTGGTTGCCACTCTAGAGCTCCCACAACTCCCTCACCTGAGGGCTAACAATCTTGTATAAGTTTCCAATCAATTTGACCAAATTGGGGATTTCAATCTATCACCTTAAAATCTCCAATTCTGCATCCAACAAAGTTTATTTTCCTATTTATTTGCACTCAACCCCATGGATGACATCCTCTCCCGTCGAATCAAATATGATTCTCACCATGTTGTAGAAATCATAGCCCTTTCGAAAGATATGTTTCTGATACACCAAAAATATATAGTATTTTTAGACACATTCTTATATCTATTTTTGAGATATTACTCTTTAATGTAAGGTATTTTTGAGTTTTTCTTGCAGATACAGGTAAAAAGGGTGAAAAATGCTTAAAGAAGTAAAAAAGATCAAATTTGGAGCAAAAAGGTGAAAAATGTGCAAAAGAGTTTTGGCGCCTAAGCGTCAGATTCTGCACTTAAGCGCCGATTAAACAGAGAAGGCCACGTCTAAGCACCATAGGCCCCACACTTAAGCGCCAGTGGTAGTTATTGGACGAGTAAATTCAGTTTCTATGAATTTTGAAGAGGTCTTTGAGGCACCCATTGTCTTAATAGGTTGTTATAACTACCATGGCTAAAAATTATCACGAAAGGATGCATCTCTTGGGAAAATACATCGAATCTGGACATATTTTGAAGAGAAACCAAGGTACCTTTTGGAAAATTATAAAAGAATGAAGAGAGGACTTAGAAAAGAGTCCTGAAAGTATTGGAAAGTTTTGAAAGTTCTCATTTGGGGAGCTAGTTCGGAGAGATTTTTAGGCTCCACTTTTACTTTTATTTTATCCTTTTTATTATTTTATTTTGAGTGATTGTAAAGAGAAGAGAATCAAATAAACTTCAAGAGTTTGGTGGACTTGAGATAAGTTTTTATTTTTTTATTTTGAGACTGCTTTTGATTTTAATTGAGCCTTGTTGTTGGTTTGACAATGTTTTCTTCTTTTAAACTAAAGTGTGGTTTTATTGTCTCCATGCATTCTGAGTAGATTTCTTTACCTTTTTTTCTTAAAATGTTAAGTAATTAAGTTTTGGATGGAAGTTGTGTAAAGTATTGATCTTCAATGATGGAAGAAGTTGTGATGATTTNGACTTTGGGAGACACTTTGGTGTTGATAAAACAACATATAAAAATTTACAATTTGGATTTTATCAAAACTTGTTATTGATGTCAACGAGTAGGCAATATTTCGATGAGGAATGAGAAGCCTCTCAATTTTGTGTTAGAAGTTGATATATTTGATGTTTGGGGATTAGATTTCATGGGACCATTTATGCTATCTTTCAAAAATTTATATATATTGTTATTAGTATACTATGTATCCAAATGGATAGAGGTTGTTGATTTATCCTGATGTGATGCTCAAAGTGTTGCAAAGTTTTTAAGAATGAATATATTTTGTTGATTTGGGATGTTGAGAGTAATCATAACTGACGGGGGAAGTCATTTTTGAAATGCAATAATGGAGAAATTATTAAAGAAATATCATATTAACCATAGAATTGTTACTGCTTATCATCCACAGATAATTGGTTTAGCTGAATTATCCAATCATGAAATTAAAAGAATATTAGAAAAATCTGTAAATCCAACTAAAATAGATTGGTCAGCTAAACTTGACTATGCTTTGTGGGCTTATAGGACTGCATACAGAACTCCAATAGGAATGTTCCCATACAGGCTAATATTTGGGAAAGCGTGTCACTTACTAGCTGAACTAGAGCATAAAGCATATTAGGCGATTAAGGAATTTAATTACAATTTGAAAGATGTTGGTGAGAAGAGGTTATTACAATTGAATGAGCTTGAAGAGGTAAGAAATGAATCTTATGAAAGTGTTAATATTTACAAAGATAAGATGAAGTTGTAGTATGATCGGAGGATTCTTACTAAAAATTTTTAGCCATTGCAACAAGTTTTTCTTTACAATGTATGGTTAAGATTATTTCGAGGCAAACTTAAGTCCAGGTGAATGGCCCCATTTGTTGTGATGAAAGTTTATTTCTTTGGAGCTGTGGATATCAAAGATCCTAAAACTGATAACAAATTCAAAGTGAATGGTCACATGTTGAAATCCTACTTTTTAGGTGGCCAACTTAAATTATATGATTTTTTTATGTTCGGTCAACCAGAATAAGCACCAGTTATGTCGGACTGATGACGTTAAACTAAGCGCTCTATGGGAGGCACTCCATAGTTATTTGTCTGTTTATTTTTATGTTATTGTGTGTGATTTAGAAAATTCTGGTAATATTTTGACCATATATTGAGAAGTGATTATGCTAAGACCTTAAAAGATGACTTAGACATGTTAGAACAAATGTTTGGACGTTAAGTTGACCTGTGCTAAATTGAGCACTAGGGCTTAAGCACCAAAATCTGATGCTTAAGTGTGACAATTAAAAAACATGTGCAAATTTAGTTTCTAGAAGTTTTAACAACTAACTGGTTAACTTGGACGTGTGAGAGTAGTTCTAGGATGTTCCTAGGAGTTATAGGAAGAGTTTAAAGCCTATAAATAGAATGGTTATGTAGATATTTTCACTACACCTCCATTTAACCTTGAATTTTAATTAAAAAGAGAGAGTTTTTGAAAAATTTCTTCTTAGGAGAGTGATTTGAAGAAGAAGGAGGAAGTAGTGAGAAAGAATTTTATTAGTTAGAGTGCGCAAGAGATTTATAACCTAGCCATTAATATCAAAGGAATAGCGGAGAAAATCACTAAAATTGAGGCTAAAGTGGCTTCAATTGAAGTGAAAGTGATGGAAGTTAATGCACATCTAGATCATATGAGATGGAAACTTAAGATGCAGTTTAGTCATACCAGTTTTATAGAAGAAGCAGACAATGCAATGTATCTTAAGAACAAGTTGATTGAAGAAGATTCAACCATAATTTTTAATTTTTGTCTGTTCTTTCAGATATACGTTTCAAATGCTGAAGGAGAGACTAACAATAGGCCAGAATTTGTTCCATCAACTAGAGAGTGTAATTAAGTTTGTGATTTAGTGTTTATGTGTTTAGTGTTTGTTTATGTTAAGTGTTTTAATGTGTGTTTTATGTTATTAAGATCTAGTATTATGTTTAGGAATTTTCTCATCCGAGACTATTTTGATTAAGAATTTATGTATTTGAAAGTGTTTGTCATTGTTCATGAATTAATATAAATGTTTTTTTTTGTGTGAAATTTTGTGTTATTAAGTGTTGAATCGAGTTAGTTAAGATTGGTGAATCTTGTGTAAGTTAAGAGATAAGAGGGGAGGAAATAGTTATTAAAGTATTTTGAGACCATATAGGGTTGGTTGACTTAGGCTAGACAAGCATTTCATTTAAATCAAAAAAATCAAAACTTGTGAACTGGCGCCTAAGCGCCAAAACCTGCGCTTATGCGTTGCCTAAACAGAGAGAAGGACGCCTAAGAACCGAAGCATTTGCGCTTAAGAGCCGGTTTGCAAACGGTTTTAAGTGAAAAATTGGACCGACAACACCATTACCAAGCCTCAACTTCGTCTCCTAACTTTGGATTTTGTAATTTGGAGAGCTAGGGCATCATTTTAAGTGAAGATTTCTTGGTGGTCTCAAGCCAAATTTGTTAGATTTGATCTTCTTGATGTAAGAGCTTCACTTTTATGCAAGAATTTTTTATTTTCGCCATGTATTTTGAGCACATTCATGAGCTTCCTGAAAATCACTATTCATGGTGAAATTTTGAGAAAAATTGATGGAAAATGCAAGGATTTGTTAGTTTAAGATTTTAGGAGTTGAGTTTAATGATTTAGAGTTGATTGTGGAATTTATTTTGAATTTTATATTTTTTTTAGAAAATGACATCAAGAATGAAGAGAAACAAGGGAAAAGCTCCATTTGATTCAAGTAAATCTGTTAGTTTGAAAGCTCAGGATTGATACAGTGATGCACTGCATTCGAGGAAATTAATTCCTAAGCTATTTTTTAAAAGTCCTGAAGGAGCTGTAGAAGAGTTGATTGTTAACCGCCAGTCGGAGCAGTTCTGTTACTTTTCTGCTATCACCGTGATTTATGTGGTACGAGAGTTCTATGCTAATCTATTTGAAGTTGATGAGGAAGGAATAATAGTGAGGGGGAAGACAGTACCATTTTCTTCTGAGGTAATTAATCAATTTTACCATTTTCTCCCGAGTACTTTGTGTTTTTATTCAAACTATTGTCCTACTGAGGAGGAGATTGACGAGATTATTTAATCTTTGATTACTGAAGAGGGTTATAGAAGATTACAAATGAAAAAAGAGTAAACTTTTCTACTTCAAAGTTTTAAGCCACTACAAAGGCATGACATTATTTTGTTTCAGTTCATCTACTACCTACAAATCATTTAAGTGAAGTGACTCGAGATAAAGCAACCCTGAACTATTGTATTCAGTAGCCCAAGCCTATTGATATTGGAGGATTAATTTATGGAGTTATTACCAGTTCTACTTTCGCTGCTACTACTGTAGGTTTGGGATTTGCATCCTTGATCTTTTCTTTATGCGAGCAGACTGGTGTTAGATATGATAGCTAGGAGGATATCTAATAGCCACTAAAGCCCATTACTAGTGTGAAATTGAAGACTTATTCACATCATTCTATTTTTGGCTTGAACGGTGGATTTTCCAGTAGTTCTGTTGCCTCTACTTCACGAGCTTCTACTTCACATACTTCTACTTCATGGGGTCAGACTTTTGGATATGATTCTCAGTCATAGCTTTTGGACAGAATATTGAATAATGTTATTTATACCATTGAAAAGGTATCAAATTTAGAGCATTTTGAAAAGCATATGGATGGGTATATGAAAAGACGAAGTGATTATGAGGAGGAATAGAACATAGCTATGGAGCATCTCAATAGAGGTAATCGGGATGTAGTATTTCCTCAGTATCCCAAATATCCACCATATGAGCCTACAACTATTTGGCGTAATGACAATAGTGATGAAGAAGAGGGTGATGCTTAGTTTGGATCTTTAGTTTCATTTTATGTTTTTAGTTTTTATATTGTTATGAACTGTTGTTGGTACTATTATTTTGTACTTTTTGTTATGTTTTTAAGTGTGATTATAAAGACTGCTAGTTTTTGTTATGTTGTGTTTTATTTCGTACACCTACTGCGATGTATTTGTGTTAAGTTAGTACGTTTTAATGGTAGTAATTATTTTAATTGTGTTGTTGTATTTAGTTAGTGTTTATTGAACTTAATTCTGGAATCTTAGGAAGGTTTAAAATTTAGCTAATTTGCTACTTAAATCTACATGTTTAAAATTTTTAATTTACTACCAGTTATTTTTCCTTATGTTGCTGTCATGTATGTTTGTTAGTGTGTTTATTTGTTTTAAGTTATACTCCACTGCATAGAAGTCTGATGAATCTTTGTATTTTAAGTAAATTAAAATTTGATCAATTAAATTTTACTCCTGTTTTTAATTTTTGGACTTGCATATTTAGGATATAAAAATTCCTGCAAGCATGTTATAGTTAGTTTTCATTCTAGCTTATTTATATATGATACTAAAATATTTTATTTCTATTAAAAATTTAAGTTTTGTGGGGGGATGAAAAATTTTAAGGAAACTTAAATTTTATTTGTTCTCAAATTTATTTCAGATAAATTTGATTTTGATTTCAAAAATGATTATGTTTATGAAGTTGTATTAGGAAAGTAAAATTTTGAATTTAGAAATGACTAAGAGAATTTAGTTAAAATTTATAGTAACAAAGAAAAACTTAAATTTAAAAATTTCTTAGTGTGGAAAATGCTAAGTATTGTGTAACTATCTTTAATAGAAGAAATTGTATTTTTGAAAAAGTTAGAAATATAAACCTTTTATTTTCAAAACTTAAATTTCTTTTATTGAAATTAATTTTTAAAACTGTTATTATGTTTTTAAGTGAAAGAAAAATATCAACTCTTTGATTTAGGAAAGGAAGGGTGGAATTCAAAACCATTAAAGGCCTATCCAGCTATAGCAATCCTTGCGAGGAAAAGAAAAAAATAATAAAAAAAAGGAAAAATAAAAAGAGAAAGAAAAGAAAAAAGAAAAAGTTGAAAAAGGGATGAGAAACTTGAGAATTAGTGTCTAATAAAAAATTGGTTCAACTTTTGATCTTTCTAAAGTGTAACACTTGAGAAACTCTTAAGCTTAAGGATATAATATAGTGAGTAAAATTATGCTTAATAAAAGTTTTTATGTGGAGATGATAAAATGCCTAATCTCTATATTTGGAAAATCTACAATATTTCAGAATTAGATAGGAACTCATATTATTATATTTCTTAATATTAAAAATTTCTAAATTTTAAGTTGGTCTCATTTACTAATATTTTTTTCTAAATTTTACTATGATACATCTAAAATATATAGGGTTTTTGGACACATTTTTATACTTATTTTTGAGATATTGCGCTTTAATGGAAGGTATTTTTGTGTTTTTCTTGCAGATACAAGTAAAAAGGGTAAAAAATGCTTAATGGAGTGAAAAAGGATCAAATTTGGAGCAAAAAAGTGAAAAATTGTGCAAAAGAGTTTTGGCGCCTAAGCGCTAGAGGTGAAAAATTGTGCAAAGAGTTTTGGCGCCTAAATCTAGATCCGGCGCTTAAGCGCTGATTAAACAGAGAAGGTCACGCCTAAGTGCTGAGACCCCGCGCTTAAGCTGTTTTCACAAATTTTAAAGAGGTTTTTGAGGCACCCATTGGCTTAATAGGCGGTTGTAACCACCATGGACAAAAATTGTCATGAAAGGATGCATTTCTTGGGAAAATACATCGAATCAAGACACATTTTGAAGAGATCCCAAGTCACCTCTTAGAAAACTATAAAAGAGAGAAGATAGGACTTAGAAAAGAGTCCTGAAAATATTAACAAGTTTTGAAAGTTCTTTTTTGGGGTGTTAGTTTGGAGAGATTTTCAGGAATAACTTTTTATTTTACTTTATCCTTTTTGTTATTTTGTTTTTGAGTGGTTGTAAAAGAGAAGAGATTCAAGAGTTTGATGGAGGACTTGACGTAAGTTTTTATCTTTTTGTTTTAGACTGCTTTTGGTTTTAATCAAGACTTATTGTTTGTTTCATAATGATTTTTTTTTAAATTAAAGTGTGGTTTTGTTTTCTCCATGGATTCTGAGTAGTTTTCTTTATCTTTCTTCTTANCGTAAAAGAGAAGAGATTCAAATAAACTTCAAGAGTTTGATGGGGGACTTGAGATAAGTTTTTATCTTTTGTTTTAAATTACTTTTATTTTAATTGAGACTTGTTTTTAGTTTGACAATGATTTCTACTTTTAAACTAAAGTGTGGTTTTATTTTCTCNATGAGAACATGTAAGAACCGAGCTAGTATTGTCTCTGTCAACAATTGGAAAGAGTCACATGAGGTTGTATGAATGAGAATGTAGTTCATATGATTGAGTTAAATAGGGAAATATTCATTGAAGGGTGTAGAGTTAGAGGACTTTAAAGTGACAGGTTAAACGGTAGGAAAATATTCATTGATGAGTGTAGATTTAGAGGACTTTAAAGTGAGAGGTTAAAGCCCCCATTGGAAATAATCATTGAAGGGTGTAGAGTTAGAAGAATTTAAAGTGACAGGTTAAAACCCCCAACTTGGTTTTAAGAATCACATGAGGTTATATGAATGAGAATGTAGTTCATATGATTGAGTGCAAATAAATAGAAAAGAATCGCATGAGGTTGTATGAATGAGAATGTAATTCATATGATTTAGTGCAAATAAATAGGGAAATAATCATTATGGATGTAGACGTTTATTATTGAGTGCAAATAAATAGGGAAATATTCATTGATGGGTGTAGAGTTAGAGGACTTTAAAGTGCAAGCTAAAGCCCCCAATCTGGTTTATTATTTTAGGTTCTGATATGAGATATTAGCCTTCAAGTGGAGGGAATTGAGGGAACTCTAGAGTGAGAGATATTATCTTCCCCGCCTAGTCGGTCTTCAAAACTATTCAAACTTTAAATTAGCCAATGTTCTTTATAGCATCACTAGTAAGGGTAAAGAATATTATTGCTCCTTTTTAGCATAACTAAATTTGCATGCTTCCACAACAAAATTCTTTTACTTGTTGCTGATTCATAACAAGAAGAATGATATTTTCATATTTAGTACTTTTCTTCTAAAAAAACTCTAGTTATCTTTTAAAATTATTATTGTTCTATCAAAATATTGAAAATACAAAAAATATTTAAATTTTCATTACTACAAAAATTAACTTTAGTTTAGATAATTATCTTCTTATTAAAAATATAAAGTTTGTTGTTCAATAGTGCAAATTGTGTATTCTCCCTGTGGGTTCGATATTCAGGTCTTAATCAAAAAGTTCTATATTACTTGATAATGATACGTATACTTGTGTAATATCCCAATATATATAAATTAATAGTTAAATTCTTATTTTTCTTCAAGATCAAGTTTTTGTTTTTTTTTTGCAAAGTAAGGAAATATAAGTGAAATACAATCTGAATTATTGTTGTACTGTGCATATTAGCAGTATCTAGGGGTCAAGTGTTTGGCGTCGTTGCCGAGGAGAAATTGATTTTAAAAGCAAATTTCTATTTTTAGGAAGTCTTATTTAAACTTTAAGTTATCTTATCTTATCTTATTTTGTTTTGTTTATTTTATTTTATTTTATTATATGTTAGTATATGCGTAGTTCAGGTTCTGAAGGACTAGTGCCCTATGATTCTGAATTAGAAAGTACTATTAAAAAAATTAAAAAAAAAAAACTAAAAAAATTATAAATTTTGAAAATTCCAAAAAAAGTATAGAAATGGCAGACCAAAATAATCAAAATGCTAAAATTCATCAAGAGTTTAGACCTTTAAGAGATTATGCCAACCCTAGTGTAGATGAACTTCATTGTAGTATTCAAAAACCTAATGTAGTGGCTAATTCATTTGAGCTTATATTGTAGTATTCAAAAATCTACTGTAGTGGCTAATTCATTTGAGCTTAAACCTGCTATTATCCAAATGATATCAAATAATCAATTTGGAAGATCACCAATTGAAGATCCAAATTTACATCTTGCCAATTTTCTAGAATTGTGCACTACATTTAAATATGATGGTGCATCAGATGATGCCATAAGACTTAGGTTATTTCCTTTCCGAGCGATAAAGCTAAGATATGGTTGAATTCGTTAGCACCTGTATCTATCAGAACTTGGGGTGATTTATCACAAAAATTCCTTGCTAAATATTTTCCACCATATAAAAGTGCAAAGCTTATAAATGATATTACATCTTTTAATCAATTTGAAGTGGAATCTTTTTATGAAGCCTGGGAAAGATTTAAAGAAATCTTAAGAAAGTGTCCACACCATGCTATACCATATTGGTTAATAATTCAAACTTTTTAGAATGGATTAGTTGACTCTCATAGATCACTTATTGATGCTGCTACTGATGGTTCATTGATGTCAAAACCATTTCATGACTCTTATGCTTTAATTGAAGAAATGACTATCAATAATTTTCAAGGCCTTCTGAGAGGGTAAATCCTAAGAAAGTAGCTAATATTCATGAAACGGATGCATTTACCATGTTAGAAAATCAAGTTGCTGTAATTTCAAGGAAGTTAGACCAAGTTAGAATGAATTTTTTTCAATAATTTCCATGATTGAAGAGAATTCATTAGGCCAAATGATAGATTCTCAAGCATCATTAGAACTTTTGAATGTCATAAATATTAAGCAAAATAACCCATATTGAAATTATTATATCTCAAGTAAGAACCATCCCAACTTTAACTGGAATAACAATTCAGGTGGTAATAATCAGCAATGGGGGAACAAACCAAGGAAATCCATTGGGAAACTGAAACAATTAAGGGAATAATAATTATATATCTACTTATACTCGAGGTTTTAATAGTAATACACAGTTTAAGGAGAAGAAGTTGTCTGTAGAAGAAGTGATGTTACAAATGGGAAATCAATTAATAAGTCAAGGAGCTACAATTAGAAATATTGAGAATTAACTTGGGCAAATAACAAATTCATTAAGTAATAGATCCCAAGGAACACTTCCTAGTATTACTGAATAAAATCCAAAAGACCAAAATAAAGAACAGGTTAAAGCCCTTCAACTTAGAAGCGGAAGAGAGTTGGATGGTCAAGTTCAAAAAGAAATCGCAGTAGAGAGAGAGAGAAAATTGAAGTATCAAAAGAGGACGCTCTAAAATATTCTGAGAGACCTATTTGTCTACTAAAAATTGATTTGGAAAAACCACCACCTCCAATTCCTTAGAGACTTCGTCAGCAGAAATTGGAAAAACAATTTTCAAAATTTATGGAAATATTTAAGAAGCCTACAATTAATATTCCATTTGCTGAATCCTTAGAACAAATGTCGAGCTATGTAAAGTTTATGAAGGATATTCTCAACTGGAAAAGGAAGTTTGAAGATAATGAGACTGTTACACTTAGTGAGGAGTGCAGTGCGATAATTCGGAAGAAGGTTCCTAAAAAGCTTAAAGATCCTGGTAGCTTTACAATTCCATGTGCAATAAGAGACATATATTATGGGAAAGCTTTATGTGATTTAGGTGCAAGCATTAACCTTATGCCATTATTAATATTTAAAAGATTATGATTAGGAGAAATAACCCCAACTACTATAACTTCGCAGTTAGCATATCATTCAATAACATACCCTAAAGGAGTTATAGAAAATGTCCGAGTGGAAGTGGATCAATTTATCTTTTCTGTTGATTTCTTTGTACTAGATATGGAGGAAGATAAAGAGATACCTATCATTTTGGGGATACCTTTCCTAGTCACAGGAAGAGCAATGATTGATGTCCAAAAAGGGGAATTAACAATGTGCGTTAATGATTAAACTGTTACTTTTAATCTTTTAAAATCAATGAAATACCCTACAAAAGGTAAAGATAATGAATACTATAGGATGGGTGATATAAGATATCTAAGTGAATGCCATTTTAGAATACTTATGAAGAAAAATCTAAAGAAAAAGATTTGGAACACGAGCAAGAAGAGGAATTAAATTAATGTGAAGATCTTTTTATAGAAAATTTAAACTATGTTCGAGAAAGTTTTGAAGTTTTGGACACGATAGACAAAGATAAATCATTTTTTCCATCTATTGAAAAACCTCTTGAACTAGAGTTGAAGTTACTTTTTGATCATTTAAAATATGCATTTTTAGGAGATTCCTCTACTTTACCAGTTATAATTTCCTCAAAATTAATGATGGAATAAGAAGAAAGGTTGATGAAAATTTTAAAAAAATATAAGAAAGCCTTTGGATGGACAATTGCTGATATTAAAGGAATCAGTCCTTCAATTTGTATGCTAGAATTCATATGGAAGTGAACTGTAAACTCAGAGCTGATCCGTAAAGGAGATTGAATCCTGTTATGAAAGAAGTTGTAAAGAAAGAAATTTTAAAGTGGTTAGATGTTGTAATTATCTACCCTATTTCAGATAGTGCATGGTTTAGTCCAATTCATTGCATTCCTAAGAAAGAAGGAGTAAATGTAATTGTAAATGAACATAATGAGTTAATACCTACTAGACAAGTTACAGGGTGGAGAATATACATTGATTATAGAAAATTCAATCTTGCCACTAGGAAAGATCATTTTCCATTATCCTTTCATGATCAAATGCTGGATAGATTAGCTAGGCATAAATACTTTTATTTTCTGGATGGGTATACTGGTTATCACCAAATTTAAATATTTCATGCGGATCAAGAGAAAACAATGTTTACCAGTCCTTACAATACTTTTGCTTTTAGAAGAATTCCCTTTGGTTTATGTAATGCCCCTACTACATTTCAAAGATGTATGATGGAATTTTTTTATGATTTAATTGAAAAAAGGATTGAAGTATTCATGGATGACTTTCCAATGTTTGAACTTCATTTGACTCATGTTTAGAACATTTATCCAAAGTCCTTAAGCGCTGTGAAAAAAAAAATTTAGTCCTTAACTGAGAAAAATGTCAATTTATGATAACAGGAGGAATTGTATTAGGACATCAAATATTAGAAAATAGTATGGAAGTAGATACTGCTAAAATTTAAGTGATCACTAATTTACCTTATCCAACAAATGTAAGAGAAATTAGGAGTTTTTTAGGACATTTTAGATTCTACAGACGATATATTAAAGAGTTTTCAAAGATTGATAAGCCTCTATGCCATTTACTGGAGAAAGATGTAATTTTTAATTTTTATGAGGAATGCGTAAAAGCTTTTAAGTTATTAAAAGAAAAACTAATCACTACACTAATTATTGTTTTCTTAAACTGGGAAAAAACCTTTGGAATTAATGTGTGATGCTAGTGATTATGCTATTGGAGTTGTTTTAAGGCAAAGATATGATAAAATTTTTAAAGTTATTTACTATGCTAGTAAAACACTTAATGAAACTCAAATTAATTATACAACAATTGAAAAAGATTTATTAGCAATAGTATATGCTTTTGATAAATTTAGATCATATTTAATTGGAACTCATTGTGTAGTGCGTGCTATTAAGTATTTAATGAAAAAGAAGGATGCTAAATCTATACTTCTAAGATGGATTCTTCTTTCGCAAGAATTTGATTTTGTAATAGTAGATGAAAAGGGGATTGAAAATAAAATTACTGATCATTTGTCTAGGCTTGAATTAGAAAAACTACTCTATTTTAAAAATAAAATTAATGAATATTTTCCAGATGAAAAATTGTTCACTATTAATGAGTGGCATGTTCCGTGGTATGCCAACATTGTCAACTTTATTGTTAATGATATTATACCCTATGGAATGACATACCAACAGAAGAGGAAATTTATTTCTGAAGCTAAGACTTATTTTTGGGATGACCCATTTTTATATAAACAAGTGAAGATGTGTACCATTAGAAAAAACTTATGAGATTATCCAGAAATGTCATAATTCTAATTTTGGGGGACATTTTAGTGTTGATAAAACAACATACAAAATTTTACAATCTAGATTTTATTGGCCTACAATTTTTAGAGATGTTAATGCTTATATCAAAACTTGTGATATATGTCAAAGAGTAGGCAATATTTGTAGAAGAAATGAGATGCCCCTCAATTATTTGCTAGAAGTTAAAATATTTGATGTTTGGGGATTAGACTTCATGGGACCATTTATACCATCTTTCAAAAATTTATATATTCTATTAGCAGTGGACTATGTATCAAAATGGATAGAAGTTATTGCTTTACCTCGACGTGATGCTCAAAGTGTTGCAAATTTTTTAAAAATAAATATATTTTGTAGATTTGGGATGCCAAGGGTTATCATTACTGATGGGGGAATTCATTTAGAAATGTCATAATGGAGAAACTATTAAAGAAATATCATATAAATCATAGGATTGCTACTGCTTATCATTCTCAGATAAGTGGTTTGACTAAATTATCCAATCAGAAAATTAAGAGAATTATGGAAAAATATGTGAATCCAACAAAAATGGATTGGTCAGTCAAACTTGATTATGTTTTGTGGGCTTATAGGACTGCTCACATAACTCCTATAGGAATGTCCTCATATAGGATAATATTTGGAATAGCTTGTCACTTACCAGTTGAACTTGAGCATAAGACATATTGGACGATTAAAAATTTTAATTATAATTTGAAAGATACTGGTGAGATAAGATTGTTATAATTAAATGAGCTTGAAGAGATAAGGAATGAATCTTATGAAAGTGTCAAAATGTATAAAGAAAAGATGAAGATGTGGCATGATCGATGGATTCTCACTAAAAATTTTCAGCCAGGGCAACAAGTTTTGCTATGTAATTCAAAGTTAAGATTATTTCTAGGCAAACTTAAGTCCAGGTGGATGGGCCCATTTATTGTGATTAAAGTTTATCCTTATGGAGCTGTCGATAATAAAGTCCAAAGTCTGAGAAAATATTTAAAGTTAATGGTCATAGAATGAAACTTTATTTTATAGGGGATCAGCATAAGTTTAATGATGGAATGATTTTGGGTCAACTAGAGTAAGCACTGGTTACATCGGGCTGATGACGTTAAACCAAGCGCTTTGTGGGAAGCAATTCATAGTTATCAGTGTGTTTTTATTTTGATTATTGTTTTATGTGTGATTAAGAAAATTTGGTTAGTATTTTTTAGCCTATTATGTGTTAGTATTGATATTAAGACTTTATTTAAGGATCTAGACATGTTAAAATGAGAATTTGGATGTTAAGTTGACTAGTGTAAAAATGTGCATTGGCACTTAAGCGCCAAATCCGACGCTTAAGCACGACAGTTTAAAAACATGTGAGAAATTAATATTCTAGAAGGGAAAACTACCTAGAAGTTTGCAAAAATGTGCCAAGGCAATTTCTAAAAGTTTCTAGGAGTTATTGGAAGGATTTAGGCCTACAAATAGAATGGTTTAGTGAAGGAAGTTCACCCTAGATCATTTCTAGCCCTAAAGACTAACAGAGAGATTGATTTTAAGATGATGTCTTCATGGGAGATGGATTTGAAGAAGGAGGAGACCATGATGAAGAAATTCATTAGTCAAAGCCAAAAGGGATGTATAACGGTTTCTTACCCGTTAGTATTGAAGGGATATCAGAGAAGATCAATAAAATTGAAAATGCCATGTTTGTATTGAAGACTAAGGTATTGGAGAAGCATGCACATCTTGAGCATATTAGATGGCAATTGAAAATATAATTTAGCTAAACTAGTTCTATAGAGGAAGCGGATAAGGAGATGTTTCTTAAGCAAAAAGTGGATTGAAGAAGATTGCATCAGAGCACGCACGTCACCACCATCCATTTTATCAACTTTATATTCCAGTTGCCCCAGGACAGACTAATGAAAGACCTGAATTTTTTTCCTTCTAATGAAGAATGGAATTAAGTTCTATGTTTGAAGTTATATTTTTGTATGTTTAAAGTCGTTATATTTAAGTGTTTTAGTGTTTAAGACTTTCTTTTAGTGTTTGTGTTACTTAGGTGTTTAATTGTGAAACATTGTTAAGTGTTTGTATTTAGGAAAATTTGCTCATCCAAGACTATTTGGAATGATAACTAACTGTTTAAATGTATTTGTACTCATTTGTGAATTAATATAAGTTTGTTTGTGTGAAATTTTGTTTTGTTTTAGCTTCAAATTGAATAGTTATTAAGGAGAATTTTGAGATAAAGGAGAGTTACAGGACGTTGAAAATAGTCATTTAAGTGATATGAGACCATTTAGAGGTGGTTTACTTAGGCAAATAGTGCATTTTACTTTAATTTGATTTTTTTAAAAATCGTGCACTGACGCCCAAGGGAACATCTAAGAGGCAGGCGCCTAAGCACCACTTATCTGCGCTTAAGCGCCAGTTCACAAAAATCGGATCGCGAACGATTAAAAGTGAATTTTTGAGCCAAAAATCCTCATTTTTAAAGTCACTGTCACCTTCTTCCTCTCGAGTTTGCAATTTTTTAGGGCTAGGGAACATCTAAAGTGAAATTTGATAGATCCAAGTTCTCTGAGGTAAGAGTTTTATTTCTATGTAAAAAATTTGGATTTTCACCATGTATTTTGAGCACATTTGGAGAAATTCAAAAATTTACTATTCATGGTGAAAAATGAGGAAAAATCTATGGAAATTGCATGGGAAGTTTAATTTGTGCTTTTTAAAGTTTACTTTAGTGATTTAAAATTAATTTTTGAAGTTATTGTTGGAATTTATCAAATTTGTAGAATGGCACCAAGAATGAAGAGGAGCAAAGGCAAAGCCCCTTTCGATTCGAGTAAATTTGTTAGTTCAAAAGCTCAAGATCGGTATAGTGATGCATTGCAAACACGCAAACTGATTTAGGAGCGATGTTTTAGAAATGCAGGTGGAGACGTGGAAGATTTATTTGTTCGACGATAGTGGGAACAATTCTGTTGTGTCTCTACTGTGGCAGTTATATTAATTGTGAGGGAGTTCTATTCAAATCTCTCTGAAGCTGAAGAAAATCGAGTCATGGTTCAAGGGAAGTTGATACCTTTTTTGGCAGAGGTAATCAACTTGTTTTACCATTTACCACCAGACACGTTATGTTTTTATGTAAATTATAGTCCTCCTGAAGCAAAATTTGACGAGATTATTTCTTACTTGACTATTGGGAGAGGACTTTGGAAGATAACTAATGAAAGGAGAGTTAACTTCTCAACTTCAAATTTATGTGCACTTTCAAAGGCCTGACACTATTTAATTTCTGCTCGTCTGCTTCCGAACAATCATCTCAGTGAAGTGACTAGAGAAAGAGCGACATTGAACTATTGTATTCAAGAGGGAAAGCTCATCAACATTGGAGCTTTGATCCGTCAGACTATGATCAGTTTTGCTACAGCTGTTACAGCTGCAGGTCTGGGATTTACTTCCTTGATCTTTTCTTTGTGTGAGTAGGCTGGAGTTAAATATGATAGCTGGGAGGAAGAGTTATTACATCTAAATCTCATCACTAAGGTGAATGTGTAGACTTATTTCGAGCATTCAATTTTTGGCTGGAGAGGAGGATTTTTCAGAAGCTATGGAATGGAGACGTCTGCTGCTTCTACATCTAGACCATCTACCTCATGTGCTTCTACATCTCGAGGTGAGTCTACTAATACTCGAGATGAGTTATTACAGAAGATGATGGATATTATCAATTTTATCGCTGATAAGGTATAAAATTTAGAGTGTTTTGTAGATCATACTGATAAGTATAATCGAAGAAAGAGTGATTATGAAGAGAAATTCCACTTATCTTTGGAGAGCCTGATTAGAGGTGACCCAGGAGTGCAATTTCCTCCATATCCTCGATATCCTGGTTATGAGCCTACAGAAAAGTGGTATAGAAATGATTCTGAGGATGAGTAGGATTGAGATATTTTTATGCTTTTTTATGTTGAATACTATGTGATGTAGTACCGCTACATTTGTTCTGTGTTGATTTGGATTATGTACTATGTTATGTTTGGGACCTTGTATATTGTTATTCTGATATTGTGTTTTGTTAGTGGCCTGTATTAACATTCTAGAACTGTTGATGTGTGTATAATACTGTTTTAGTTAGATTAGGATTGAACTTGATTCTATGTCTTTTGAAAATTTTAAATATCTAGCTAACTTAGATCTTAAATTTAAATTTCTGGAACAGCTACCCTGTATTTTTCTTTTATCATGTTAGTTTGTTTGATTTTTATGCTGAGATCGTGAAATCAAGTTAGTGTATTAGTTTACTTTTATGTTTATACCCACTTCTTAGAAGTCTATTGAATCTCTACATGTTAAATTGAAATGAAAATATAAAAAATTTGATCAAAAATTAATTTTACTCCTGTTTTTAGTTTTATACTTGTATCATTAGGGTTTAAAAATATTTCTGTTAGTATTTTATTTTAAATTTTCATTAATGCTTATATATATCTGATGTTAAACTATTTATTCTGTTAAAAATTTAAGTTTGGGGAGATGAAAAATATTTTCAAAATTGAAATTTTATTTATTCTCAAATGTGCTTCAAGTAAATTTGATTTGAAAAGAAAAAAAAATTGATTATGTATATGAAGTTATATTAGGGAAGTAAAATTTTATTTTAGAAATGAGTATAGGAATTTAGTTGAACTTTTGAGTAATGAAGAAAATCTTTAAGTTAAAAGTTTTTAGTGTAGAAGTTAAAATTTTTAGTAATGAAGAAAACTTTAAGTTAAAAGTTTTTATATGAGAAAATGATTAATATAAGTAAGAAGTAAAATTTGATTTTAGAAATGATTAAGAAAATTTAGTTAAAATTTTAAGTAATGAAGAAAAACTTTAAGTTAAAAATTTTTAGATAGAAATGAGTAAAAAAATTTAGTTAAAATTTTAAGTAATGAAGAAAAACTTTAAGTTAAAAATTTTTAGTATAGAAAAAACATTAATATATGTAACTATCTTAGTAAGAAAAATTGTATTTTTGAAAAATTTAGGTAATTTAGACTTTTATTTTTAATACTTAAATTTCTTTTATTAGTATAATTTTCAAAATTATTATTATATTTATAAGTAAAAGACTTATATCAAGACTTTGTTTTAGGAAAGGATAAGTGACATTCAGAATCATTAAAGGCCTATCCAGATATAATAATCCTTGCCTGAAAAAGAAAAGAAAAAAAGAAAGAAAAGAAAAAGAAAAGAAAAGGAGAAAGAAAAAAAAGAAAAATATAAAGAGAAAGAGAAAAAAATTAGGAAGGAGAAGCTTGAGGATTAGTGCCTAATAAAAAATTGGTTCTACATTTGATCTTTTTAAATTATAAGACTTGAGAAACTCTTAAGCTTATAGATAAAATATAGTAAGTAAAATTATTTTTAATAAAAATTTTTAAGTGTAGTTAATGAAAGAACTAAATTCTAAATTTGGAAAGTCTACAATATATTTCTGAATTTGATAGAAACTCATATTTTTATCTTTCTTAACATTAAGAATTTCTAAACTTTAAGTTGGTCTCATTTACTGAATCTTTTTTCTAAATTAGACTGCTATATTTCTAAATCAAAATTTTAGTAACACTTAAAGAAACTCATATACATATCATACATATTTAGTTTTTAAAGATTAAAGTGTCACTTGAGAACAAGTAACATTTTAAGTTTAGAGGATTTTGATACACCTAAAAAATAAAGTATTTTTAGACACATTTTTGTATCTATTTTTGAGATATTACACTTTAATGGAAGATATTTTTGTGTTTTTCTTGCAGATACATGTAAAAAGGGTGAAAAATGCTTAAAGGAGTGAAAAAGGATCAAATTTGGAGCAAAAAGCTTAAAAATGTGCAAAAGAGTTTTGGCGCCTAAGTGTCAGATCCGGTGCTTAAGCGCCGATTAAAAAGAGAAGGCCGTGCCTAAGTGTCAGAGGCCCCGCTCTTAAGTGGCAGTGGCAGTTATTGGACTAGTAAATTCAGTTTCTACGAATTTTGAAGAGGTTTTTGAGGTACTCATTGGCTTAATAGGTGGTTATAACCACCATGGACAAAAATTATCATGAAAGGATGCATCCGTTAGGGAAATACATAGAATCTAGACATATTTTAAAGAGAAACCAATGCACCTTTTGGAAAATTATGAAAGAAAGAAGAGAGGATTTAGAAAAGATTCCCGAAAGTATTGGAAAGTTTTGAAAGTTCTCATTTGGGGAGTTAGTTTGGAGAGATTTTCAGGCACCACTTTTAATTTTTTTTTATCATTTTTATTATTTTATCTTGAGTGATTGTAAAGAGAAGAGAATCAAAGGAACTTCAAGAGTTTGGTGAAGGACTTGAGATATGTTTTTATCTTTTTATTTTGAGACTACTTTTGGTTTTAATTGAGACTTGTTGTTGCTTTGACAATGATTTCTTCTTAAACTAAAGTGTGGTTTTGTTTTCTCCATGGATTCTGAGTAGTTTTCCTTATCTTTCTTCTTAAAATNTGTCTTGAAAGTATTGAAAAGTTTTGAAAGTTTTCATTTAGGGAGTTAGTTTGGAGAGATTTTCATACACCACTTGTACTTTTATTTTATCCTTTTTATTATTTTATTTTGAGTGATTGTAAAGAGAAGAGAAACAAAGGAACTTCAAGAGTTTGGTGGAGGACTTGAGATAAATTTTTCTCTTTTTGTTTTGAGACTACTTTTGATTTTAATTGAGTCTTATTGTTGGTTTGACAATGATTTTTACTTTTAAACTAAAGTATAGTTTTTTTCTTCATGGATTCTGAGTAGTTTTCTTTATCTTTTTTCTTAAAATGATATGTAATTAAGTTTTGGAAAGAACTTGTGGAGAGTATTGATCTTTAATGTTGGAAGAAGTTGTGATGATTTAAATTCATGCACTTCATTTACTTCTNTGAATTAGAAGATGAAGAATTAGATTATGTTCAGGAAAAATTTGAGATGCTGGATATTACAGAAAATGCTGATAATATAGTTTCGTCAAGTATAAAACCACCTGAACTTGAGTTGAAAGTATTGCCTAGCCACTTGAAGTATGTGTCGTCAATTATAAAATCACCTGAACTTGAGTTGAAAGTATTGCCTAGCCACTTGAAGTATGTGATCGATTATAAAACCACCTGAACTTGAGATGAATGTATTGCCTAACCACTTGAAGTATGTATTTTTAGGAGACTCATCTACATTACCTGTTATTATGAATTATAAAACAACCTGAACTTGAGTTGAAAACATTACCTAACCACTTGAAGTATGTGTTTTATTGAGTTAAAAATATTACCTAGCCACTTGAAGTATGTGTCTGGGAGACTCATCCACATTACCTGTGATTATATCTTTAGAATTAAATGATTTGCAAGAACAAAGACTTTTAGATACATTGAAAAGATATAAGAAAGCTTTTGGTTGGATCTTAGCAGATATTAAGGGAATCAGTCCTTCAATTTGTATGCACAGAATTGTCTTAGATGAACAATATAAACCAAGAGTTCATCCACAAAGGAGATTAAATCCAATGATGAAAGAAGTAGTTAAGAAGGAAATTTTGAAATGTTTAGATACTGGAATTATATATCATATTTCAGATAGTGTGTGGGTAAGTCCATTCATTGTGTTCCTAAGAAAGGAGGAGAGACTGTTGAGATAAAAGAAAATAGTGAATTAATACCTATTAGACAAGTTACTAGGTGGCCATTGATTACAGAAAATTAAACACTACCACCAGGAAAGATCACTTCCCTTGACCCTGTCGGCACTATTTTTGGTGTGGGGTTTGCCCGTAGGAAGTTTTCGGTCATCAGAATTGAAATCCCGTTGCCCGCTTCGGAAGGAATTTTTAATTTACGTATATATATATAATTAAAAAAAATATGAAATCAAACTGACCTCATATTTCCATAGTTTAAATGAAAAAGCATCCAACCTCAAATTCTGTATCTACCCCAAGGGATAAACACAAGACTTGAGGGTGAGGTTTGATCAAATAAACTAAGAAAGATATAACATCCGTTTGGTCTGCGAAACAAATGTATTGGCCGACAAATTCCCCTATTTAATATAAGAAATTAAATAGGNTTTTTAGTGTGGACGGGAATGGGATCATTCTATCGGGGATGATGACGGGGAGCTGTTTGATCAAGCGTGTATGAAATCGACGGGGGAGATCGAGCCGAACAGTGCTTCGGGACATCAACAGCAGGCCGAGTCAGCAAGCTACGTAGACGGCGACATCCAACCAGAGCACACCACGCATGCCTTCGGAGCTGCCTAGGATCTAGTCAGCACGCGCGGTTTAAATAGATAAATAAGGCTTTTCTTATTTATTTAAATACCCTTAACTTAGAAAATTCATAACTTTATGTAGAAAAATTGCAAAAATAAAACAAAAATACCTTCTTGCTCTTTGAACAGAGGAGAACAATGTGAAATAAATTTTAAGTTCATTTGATGCATATTTTATTTTTAATTAATTAAACACTGTTTAAAATCATTTGATTCTCCATGCATATTGACACATCACCTTAGCTTGAAATTTTGGCATGTTATAGCCTCTGTAAAGGGGAATATTCTCTGATTTTTCCAAAGTCAGAGGACGTTCCTATATAGAAATTCATATTTTTCAAGATTTTCCACATTATTTATTTAAAATAATCATGGAAATTAGCATTTTGATTTGAAAATCCTAAGAAAATTTTAGAAGGTCCACCATGACTAGAGAAGCTTTTGAAAATAATTTCATGGGTCAAATCATTTAAAATGCCCTTAAATTTTACAAACACTAAATCACTAAGATAATTTATTTTGGAAAATTTAAACATTTAAATGAGTTTATTTTTAATCTCCACTGTGGTTTATGATCGAGAGAACTCATCATAAAAATTTTAAAATATTTTGAATTCATTTGACAAATTAAATTGATTTTTAAAGATAAACACCACTCTTGGCATTTAAAAGATTTTTAAAAATCGAAATATAACTCAACAAATTATGAAACTTAGTTTTTTGAGTTCTCTGTGATCAGGGGTATTTTTTAAAAATAAAATAATATTTATAATAAAAACTTAATTTTTAGCCTATTTGAAATATTTAAAATAATTAAAAATTCATAAAAATCATAAAAATAATAAAACTCATGGAAATGTTCTAAATTGCTTCCTAATCACTTAGGAACAATTAGAATATTTTTCCTAATTTTCTAAATAAAGATATTGGATTTCAAAGCTTAAAAATAATTTTTAAAAGGCTAAAAATGAGTTTTCACTAAAATAATTCCAGTAAATTAAAGGAAAATCAAAAAAATATAAAATGTGCTCCTCTAAGTTCTTTGTCCTTAGGGAGATTTTTCAAAAATACAAAACTTAATTTTCACCACCTAAAATATTTTATTTTTATTAAATAATCCAAAATTAAAAATAATTCTAGTAAATCACAGAGATATGAAAAAATTATGAAATTTGATTCAAAGGCTTCTCTAGTCTAGATCTACCTCTAGTAAAAATTTCAAGGGATTATAATTTACCTTGCTCAATTTAGGAATTTTCTTTGAAAAAATCCTATTTTTACATGAAAATAATTATAGAAATTAGATTAAATTTTGAAAAATCACATTTTCTCCTCTGATGTCTCAATTGACCCATGAATGAGGTATTATAAAAATTTCAAAGTCATTTGAATTGAATTTGACAATTTATGAGGTGTTAGAGCCTTAGGGGCAAATGTGTAATTTTGGAAATTTTGCCTTAATTAACATGTTAGGCTTAATTCACAAGGAGGGAAAATGGGTAACCTCTAATCTTAATCAATTTATTTGATGTTTGAAACCCAAAGGGGTTGAGGGAAAATGGGTAACCTCTGATCTTAATCAATTTATTTGATGCTTGAAATACAAAGGGGGTAAGGGAAAAGAGGGTAACCTCTATTATTAAACAATTTATTTGATGTTTGAAACACAAAGGGGTTAATTGGTAGAAACCAATCTCACTTTCTTAATTGAATTAATTAATTTCTAAATTATTAAAATTTGGAAGTTTATTAAAATTAAATGATCCTCGGCTTAGGGGTATGACTTTTGAAGCCAATAATTAATCAATTTAATACCCCTATTTTGACTTTCAAATAAAACCCAAATCATAAATCATGACCACTTAAAGCTTAACTTTTTCAAAACTAATTAAGACACTCACCTAGGTCTTAAGGGCTTAGTGGTGACTTAGGCTAAAAAAATGACTAAAAGAGGATTAGAGAAATAAACATAACAAAATCAAACATCCTTGAAACATCTAATTAAACAAGGATTAGAGAAATAAACATAATTATATCAAACATCCTTGGAACACCACTAAGCCCAATTAAAAATGAGGATTAGAGAAATAAATATAACTAAATCAAACATCCTTGAAACACCATTAAGCCCAATTAGGATTAAAAATTTGGCTAAGTGTTTTAACTTGTCTCTTTAAGGGTTTTCACCCACATAATTTCCAAATTAAATGATAATTACCCTATTCTTAGGGATAATTGAGACTTCAATGTTCACTGAGCATTAAGGGTATTTATAGAATGAATTATTAAGCAACATAATAAGTTTAAAAAGAACTTGGGATTCTTCACCAGGCAACGAGAAAGTAGCATGGACCTGCTTCTTTCTCTAGATCTGTTGGACATCTCGGTAATCTATTAAACTTAATATATCCTGCTTAATAAAGTCATTCTTAATTAAACTTCTAAGGACTCACCAAAATAAGACATAGGTTTAGGAAAACCACCAAAATTTTACTTTTCCTGCTCTTCATAAACTGCCTTAACATGCATTTTAAGTTTCAGGTGGTGGAACGAGAAGACTCGCCAGGTACACTTTTACAGTTTTCAACGTTGTCTTTCTTGTACTTTCATACTGTACTTTTATACCTACAAATTTGCATGCTAAGCAATGATGTCACCCTGCATGAAAACTAAAACCATTAGGATAGCCACATAACCATAACCCAAAACAAAAATTAAAATAAACCAAGATAAAATTCACCGACACAACATTCAAAATATAAAATAACTCAAAATTTAATCACAAACATCACATAAAACTACAGTTTCAACTAAATTAAGACGTCTCCATTGGATGATCGGGAATCCCTCAGAGGAGGTAACCTACGGTTGCTAATGAGGCTTCCGACGGCTTAAATGAAATTATGAAACTCATTAAGTTGGGTTTAGTAATTTCATTTGGACTAAGTGAATCCAATATAAAATAATGATGCCGGAACGAGGGAACCGTAGGATCCTAACCGGTATCGCTCTAATCAACTTTAACATGCCCTCATAAAATTTAAAGAACTTCAACCATAGGGCCACCTCATTTGATATTATAACTTGACACACTAGATAACTCAAACTTGTCGCGACAAGGAGCTTGGAGCTAGCATGGCGGGCAGCACAACCATCTTCAACAGCAAAACCTATCTTCCCCAACTAAACTAATCTTCCTTCCTTAGACTTAAACAACAAAACCATAGGACTTCGAGGTTGCTTGCTTATGCAACGTAAATACTCACCTTATCTTTAGGCCTTTGTACAGCCCTACTATACAATATAAGCCCTAACTCGTCTTATCTTATCTTTAGGACTTTGCATAGCCCTGCTATACAATATAAGCCCTAACTCATCTTAGGATTCTGAGGTTGTTGTTTGTCAATCATCTTTAGGCCTTTGCATAGTCCTGCTATACAATATAAGCCCTAACTCGTCTTAGGATTCGCTAAACCAATCTTCCTTCCTTAGATATAAACAACAAAGCCATAGGACTTCAAGGTTGCTTGCTTATGCAACGTAAATCCTCACCTTATTAAAGCCATAAGACTTCGAGGTTGCTTGCTTATGCAACGTAAATCCTCACCTTATCTTTAGGCTAAATACATAGGACTTCGAGGTTGCTTGCTTATGCAACGTAAATCCTCACCTTATCTTTAGGCTTTTGTGTAGCCCTGCTATACAATATAAGCCCTAACTCATCTTAGGATTCCGAGGTTATCATTTGTCACGACCTAAATCCTCACATCTTTCAGGCTATTTGGGACTTTGAGGTTGCTTGCTTATGCAACGTAAATCCTCACCTTATCTTTAGGCCTTTGTATCCTGCTATATAATATAAGCCCTAACTCGTCTTAGGATTCTGAAGTTGTCGTTTGTCACGACCTACTGCTATACAATATAAGCCCTAACTTGTCTTAGAATTCCAAGGTTGTCGTTTGTCACGACATAAATCCTCACATCTTCCAGGCTATTTGTGCAATCATTTCACACGAATGTAAGCCCTAACTAATAAAATTGGCAAGATGAAACACCCAAATATTTCTCCTCAAAACTGAAGCCAAACATTAGGATAGCTTGGGAAGTCACCGAGGTTCTCCTCTGGATCCATGAGATCCCCTAGTTCCTCTTCCTTTGGATTCTATAATAAAATGTTCTAAATTTGAACCAATCCCCTTTCACATCTCTACCTCCGATTTCGTTGAAGAGTCCTACCCTTTGAAATTCCTTGAAGATAATAATTCTTGATTTTTATCGAGAGTCTTCTTAGGTGGCTTTGGTCATTTAAGATGTAATTAAGTATAGGGGCTTGCCCTTATAGGAAGCATGTCCAAACCTAACTTAATATAAACCCTATTTAGTCCTTTATATTAAATAATGAAACTTGTCACCAAATACAAAGGTTTCGCAGACCAAATGGTCGTCATACTTTCCTTAATTTATTTGATCGAGCCTCATCCTCAAGTCTTGTGTTTATTCTTTGGGATGGATATAGGATTTGAGGTATGGTGCTCTTTCATTTTAAACTATGAAAAATATGACGTCAGTTTAATTTCATACTTAAACGTCCTTCCGAAGAGGGCGACGGGATTTCAATTCCGGTGACCGACAGCTTCTTACGAGCAACTCCCCTCCACCCCAAAATAACTCCGACAGGGTCAGAGGGTTTAGGGGACCATCTACATAAGTCTCCCATCTACATAAGTCTCCCTAAAGATAAAGGGATCAAAGCCAAGAAAATTTTGGGTTTAGAGTTGTGAGTGATTGTGAGTGAGGTGATTGTGGTGAGTGCCTTAGCTCTATGCTAACACCCAGGGTCAGCCGTAATGTCAAACAATCCTATGGGGACTCCTTTTGAGCTTCCTCATAATTACCCCACCTACTAAGTGCTAGAGGTTAGGACCAATATGTAGAGCTTTCAAGTTGAGTAAAGAGGAGTTTGGAATTTCTAATGGTAAGGGTTCCTTTTCTAATTTTCTAGGAATATTCAATAGGAAAGACCTATGGCTAGAACATAGGCTACTAAAAAGGAAAAACTAGACCTCAACCAAAAGTGAGCTCAACAAATGGACCCCCAATAGGTGTGGTGTGCTGGGCAAGCACACCATGCGTATTGGTGTTGACCGACAAGATCAACAAAACCAATACAGACTCCCAAGTCAACAGACTTAGAAGGAGGTGTAGAATTGTGTGTGTTATTTTTTTTCGTTGGGGAATTAGCAGATGAATAATTAATTGAAGTTAAGAGGTAGGAGCTATCCTTAGGGATTGGAGAGTTGGTTTTGAGTTATCAGATTTTATGTGTCCATAGAAGATGAGAATCAGTGTGTAAGTGTTGATTTTAAAGTGGGAATTTGCGATTTAGGTATCAATCCAAAGGAAGTAGGAATTTAGGTACCGATCTCGAGGTGAAAATTTGAAATTTAAGTAAGAATTTCAAAAAGAGAATCAGAAATTAGGGACCGACCTCAAAAGAGGGAACTAGAAGTTAAGAACTGATTCCAGAGTGAGAATTGAAAGTTAAGGATCAATCTCAAAAGAGAGTCCGAAGTTAAGGACCGACCTTAAATAGAGCAAATCAGAGGTTGGGGGCTGATTCTAAAAATGAGGATTGAAAGTTGATGATTTATCTCAAAAGAGAGTGTCGGAAGGTAAGGACTGACCTNTAATTTCTTAAACATTTTCATACTTCACCAATTCAAATCACCAATTCATAAATCTCAAGACAAGGAGAAAGATAGAGAAAACAACTCAGATTTCATTGGGAAAACACAACAAAACTCAGAATTCATATATAAAATCAAATTCATACAAACTACGACAAGTAAATAACTTATCTCTAATTTCTCCCCAAGAACACTCCTCGAAGTTCCTCTGAATCCAATAATTAAATAACTTATCTCTAATTTCTCCCCAAGAACACTCCTCGAAGTTCCTCTGAATCTCTATTTCTTTAAAACACACAAAATTCCTCTTGGAAGTAGCAAGGAGGAAGAAATCTCTCACTTTCCCTCCACTCTTACAATCTAAATAAACTTATCTCTAATTTCTCCCCAAGAAAACTCCTCGAAGTTCCTCTGAATCTCTTCCATTTACAACACACGGAATTCCTCTTCGAAGTAGCAAGGAGGAAGAAATCTCTCACTTTTCCTCCACTCTTACAATCTCTCGAAGAATTCCTCACATTTGTTACACACTATTGAAATTCTATACACTAATGAAACCTCTCTAACTTCCAGGACCTCTCTAACCTCCAGGACCTCTCTAATTTTCAGCCAAAATATTCTTTTAAAGTTGTGGATGAGCTTTTTCAAGAGTTGCTTAAGCATCCCTTCAAAATTTGGCCTTATCCAAAGCCTGATTGGGCATAACTGCCGAGCTCTCCATCGGCAGCCTCGAGGGCGCCGTCGTCGAACCTTCGTAATAAATTTATTCTGGAGTCTCCGGAAAATCTCGCTGTCGGCGGGGTCGATGGCGCCGTCGGCGACCTAGTTCAATTCTACACATTTTGGTCATTTTCGCTCCAAATTCGCTCCTTTTTGCATCTTTTTTGCTATAATGACCCTAATTCATCATTCCTGCAACACAATATCAAAAATACCTTTCTTTAAAGTGCAATATCATCAAAAACAGTATAAAATAGGTATGAAAATCTCAACATATTTTCCTTGGCTCACTTTCCCAAGAGTTTTGAGTAGTTCTCTCTATCTTTCTCCTTGTCTTGAAATTTGTGAAATGGTGATTTCAATTGGTTGAGCCATGAAAATGTTAAAGAAATTGTGATGATCTTTTCACTTCTATCTTAATTTACTTTCAATNAAAAACTCGTCGTCCGCGGGGTCCAGGGCACCGTCGGCGGCCTAGTTCAACTCTCTACATTTTGGTCCTTTTCGCTCCAAATTAGCTCCTTTTTTCATCTTTTTGCTCCAATGACCCTAATTAACCATTCTTGCAACAAAACATCAAAAATATGTTTCTTTAAAGTGCAATAACATCAAAAACAGTGTAAAATAAGTATGAAAATCTCAACATATTTTACTTTGGTCAAAATCTCCCAAAATTAACTATTACTTGTCCTCAAGTAATTTTGGTACTACATGAAAGTTATTATCTACTGTAGTAAAGTTTTAATTAAGAAATACTATAAGTTTGATTTAAATAAATATCATAGTGAGATTTTCAGAAAAAATTCAAGTCAATTCAGAAATACTATAAGTTTGATTTAGATAAATACCATAGTGAGATTTTCAGAAAAAATTCAAGTAAACCATAAGTTTGATTTAGGATAAATATCATAGTGAGATTTTTAGAAAACAATTCATTTAATTGAATTAAGCTTGTAAGCCATGATTAGCTAGTCATCAAGTTTAAGAGTTCTAGTTTTCTATTCATTTTAAGAATGACTATATGTTGTAATATTTAGTCATCAAGTTTAAGAGTTCTAGTTTTCTATTCATTTCAAGAATGACTATATGTTGTAATATCAAGTCACTTAAAAAAAAATTTCAAGTAATTAAATTAACTCTGTAGGTACAAGACTATCTAGTCATTCAAGTTTTAAGAGGTATTTCATTTCAAGAATGACTATATGTTGCAACATTAAGTCACTTAGAATATCCAAAGGATAGGAATTTCATGAGAACACTACTAGTAAAAGATCTAATACTAAGTCACTTAGAATATTCAAATGATAGGAACTTCATGAGAACACTACTAGTAAAAGATCTAACTCCAAAAATTAAGATTTAAGAATATATTTAGGTTTTCCCTTTAGGTAGGTCTAGTGAAGCCAATTTTTGACTAGGCATATCTTGTATTTAGGTTTTCCCTTTAGGTAGGTCCAGTGAAGCCAATTTTTGATTAGGCATCTCGTATCAAATTTTCCCTTTAGGTAGGTCTAGTGAAGCCAATTTTTTATTAGACATATACTCAAGCTTCTCCTCACTTCCATATTTTTTTTTTCTTTCTTTTCTCTTTTTCATTTGGATTGCTTTCAATCCTATATATTTTTTTCTTATTTTCAGGGATTGTTGTCAATCCTTTCTTTTTCCATTTTCAAGTGAGGATTACTATATCTGGATAGCCTTTAATGATTTTGAACATCACCTTTTTTTCCCTAACATTGAAACTCAAAGCATTCCCTTACCTTAGATATTTCATAGCCTTTACATCATTGAGCCCCAATCTTTTCTTCTCAAATGAATTTCCAGATTCTTAATACTTNTTTCCACTGCTCACTGAATCTGTCGCGATTCGGTTGCCTACGACGCGATCTTCTTGCTCCTCTGTTCGTGAATGACGAACTCCTCTTCTTCGTCGCTGGTCGCGAACACCTTTACGCGGACACCTCTAGCCAAAAAGTATGGATCTTCCCACAGACAGCGTCAATTGTTGTGATATATGTACTTCCTGACATAGAAATGAGACGCAAAGAACACAATCAAACACTGATCATTTACGTGGTTCGATCCAACTAGATCTACGTCCACGGGAGAGAATCAATCAAATAGTTCACTAAGACAAAAGAAATGGATAATACATAGCTTATACATAGAGATAGGTCCTCATCTTCCTTCTATGGCCTCCCTCTCAAGCGACACCGGGATACAAGGCCTCAAGATGTTCTCCTCCTCTCTAGCTCTCTAGCTATTCTTCCCCTTTGTAGTAGCTTAAGATCTCTTCCTTTACTCTCTAAGCCTCAGACCCTCTCTATTTACAGAAGCAAGAGAGCGGCAGGTGGGAGGTAGGTGAGCGGTAGCTGGAAGATAGGTGAGCGGTAGGTGGGAGGTAGGTGAGCGGTAGCTGGAAGATAGGTGAGCGGTAGGTGGGAGGTAGGTGGGAGGTACCAGATTACAAAAGTGTCATTTTACCTTAGTTCAATAAACACTTTGCTTAAGTTCTGAGTCCACCCAGACTAGATCTACCAAAGTGTGACCTCGTTACAAGCGCACTCAGCATACGTCACACAACTTCCTACTCCTTGTTAGTTGTTCGCCCTCTTGATTTCATGTAGGGGACAACTTCCTACTCTTCGACCATCGACTCTCACTCACTATTTTACTCTCTAGAAGTTGAAGCCACATAGGCTTTGCATGGAGTGGGTTTCTTCTCTCTAAAATGCAAACGGACTAGCGTCGGTTTAGTTGAACTGATGTTGGTTGGTTCAAATTCCTTTTTCCTTTTTGTTTCAAAAATAGCTGAAATTATTAAATGACTTATTATTAAATTACTATTTTAATTAAATTTATTAAATTTTGGATTATTACAATCCAACTATTGTTTATTAGGCTATGACATTCTTCTTTAAGGCAATGGCCTTGTAGTACACCATATACCTTTTCTCTGCTCTCTTACTATCCTCATCCATGACATTAGAACTCGTTGATATCTAAAAAAAGCCTTCTCATCTTCAATTATGAGATGCATTTCAATGAAGACAGTAATGTGTTTATCATCATTGAGGACACTAATTATAAAAACATACCGTTCAAGCCTCAACATTATCTCTCACAGTACACACTGATAAAGCTTTATCTAAGTCTATATTCTTAAAATTTATTATCCCCATCCATATAGTTCTTGAGCATCGTAATGTTCTTCTTAAACTTGTCAATCGATGGGAATTCTCTAAACTTCAACCCAATTACAAAATCAAACTTAGTAATTCCAAATAGTGTCCACCCCTTTAAAGTTGAACATGTCAGAATTTTAGGAATTTCTGATTTTGGTATCTTCTATTTTTAGTATTTTTTATGTTTAGTAATATTTCTACTTTTAGATATTTCTATTGCTAGTAAATTATTTCCTTTTTCTAGTATGGGGATTTGTGATTGATTTGGTGGCTTTCCTAATTTGGTGGCTTTCCCTTGATATTTATCTTGTAACATTTTTAGAAAATTGAGTAGAATTAATTATTTTTTCCTACTCACAAAACCATTCATAGTATCATAGCTCTAATTTCATGTTTGAGGCTTTAACCCTATTTCTCAGCTACTCAATACTCCGAAATGTGCAGATGTGCATCCCCAACGACAGAGACAAGGTGTGGATCTCCAACTACACAGACAAGGCGTCTCTTTCGTCGCTTGGAATTCTTATGCTCTTCTCCAAAGTAGACTTCGATGCACGACTTGTTTCTTTTCTTCTGCTAGTCTCGTATGCAAGATCTGTTCGTCTCATAGACTAACAAGCAACAAGTGTCAATGGACTGTCTCCTCACAGACACATGCGATCGCAGTGCTCCATTCCTTCGTGTCTCTTCCGCTCGACTAGATCGCTCCATTCTGAGGCATGAAGTCCTCTATCATTCGTCTCCACCGCTCAATCAGAATCACCTGTTTGAGTAGTTTTGAGATTGAAATGTTAAAGAAGATCACAAAACCATTCTTGAGCTTCTGGTTGCTAATGCAAGGGATGATACAATTCTTGCCATCAAGTCAGCTTGCCTAACTCGTGGAACTCAAGAATCGCACACCTCCCTTACTTTTTATTTGCTCGTCCAGCCAATCAGTCAAACTAAGAGCCATGACTATCACTATATTAAATGCGACACAGTCTTAGAACCTATTTTTTCATCGACAATTTTGACTTCTCTGCAAGAAACTTCTTAGCCAACTTCTCTACTACAGTTTTAAGCACCAAAATAACTTGAGATCGAAATCGGCTCAAGATTTTGTTTTGTCCACTTCTCTCTTTTGATGATAAACAAGTATGCAATGACCAACGCCCAAATAAATTCTATCATTTCTACTAGTTCAAGTAATTCAGAAACCACTTCGGTCTAACCCATGGTGCTACGAGCATTGAAAAAAATCACGGCATATAAAGGAGACATGTTGATCTTTGGTTGTGTTTTCCCATTTTTGTTGTGAGTCTTAATTGTAACCCGATCTTTTTTTAGAAACAATATTTTCATTATCTATTGTTGTTTGCGGTTAACTCCAATATCATTATAGATACAAGAACACCTACTCATTCACAAAAGATGGTTGGCGCATAGTCCTACCTTCTGCAGAGTATGAGATTTTAGGTGTTCTTGCCATCAGAGAGGTGTCGAGAGGATCAGTCCTAAAGGTCACAGAAGAGTTGGTAGCTAACAGCGGCTTTATATATGCTTAAAAATACAAAAATTTGATATTGCTGCTAGAAAATTTAAATCTCCGGCAACAACGCCAAAAACTTGACTGTGGCTTTATATATGTTTTAAAATACAAGAATTTGATACTGTTGCTACAAGATTTACATCCCTGGCAACGGCGCCAAAAACTTGATAACGGTTATAGATTTGATAAAGATATGTATAAAATATTCAATAATTGCAAAGTCACATTTATCAACGCAAGTATACGTATCGCTCAAATAATACAAGGACTCTAATGGAGTCATGAATATCAATCCCACAAGAAGTAATATTAGAGGCTACGAACTAAGATTTAAAAAATCAATACTTAATCACAACAATATAGTTCAAAATTGCATATTCTTCACTAATAGGCAATTGAAATAAAAATATAATTTTAATAAACTCTTAATTAACTAATTTACTAAAAAAGTTTCTAATGTGAAGTTCAATATATAAGAAAGCATCATTCTTCTTGCAAGAAATTTAAGTGAATGAATAAATTGAATCAATTCAAATTGTATTATATCAAATAGGAGCATACATATTCTTTACCATTTGGACCAGACATAAAGAAAATTGACTAATCTTATGCTTCGTTACTGAATCTACGGCTAGGCTGGGAGGACACCGACTCTCACTTCGGAGCTCCCACGTTCCCCTCGTCTGAGAGCTAACATCTACACTTCAGCACCCAAATGATAGGATTGAATTGAGGATTTTAGTCTGTCACTCTAAAATGTTCAATTCTAAGCCCGATAATTTTTATTCCCTATTTATTTGCATCCAACTTTCAAGGACTTTGACCTCCCTAAATCTTGGATGTAATCTTCACTTTAGTTGTAAAAACTAACTTTCAAGGACTTTGACCTCCCTAAATCTTGGATGTAATCTTCACCTTAGTTGTAAAACTATATTTATTTGCACCCAATTTCCAAGGGCTTTGACCTCCTTGAATCTTGGATGTAATCTTCACTTTAGTTGTAAAACTCAACCATTTCCCTATTTATTTGCACCCAATTTCTAAGGGCTTTGATCTCCCTGAATCTTGGATGTAATCTTCACTTTAGTTGTAAAACTCAACATACTTCCAATGGCTTTGACCTCCCTAAATCTTGGATGTAATCTTCACTTTAGTTGTAAAACTCAACATATTTTATTTTGACCTCCATAAATCTTGGATGTAATCTTCACTTTAGTTGTAAAACTCAACATATTTTAAAACCTCCCTCAATCTTGGATGTAATCTTCACTTTAGTTGTAAAACTCAACATATTTTAACAAATAATTGGTCAAATTGAAAGCAAATTAAGATCAAAGTGAAAAGATCATCACAATTTCTTAAACATTATTGGCCAGATTGAAGGTAAATTAAGATCAAAGTGAAAAGATCATCACAACTTCTTTAACATTTATGACCAGATTGAAAATAAATTAAGATCAAAGTGAAAAGATCATCACAATTTCTTAAACATTTTTTTGACCTCCATGAATCTTAGATGTAATCTTCACTTTAGTTGTAAAACTCAACATATTTTAACAAATCAATTGGCTTTGACCTCCCTAAATCTTGGATATAATCTTCACTTTAGTTGTAAAACTCAACATATTTTAAACAAATCAATTGAATCTTGGATGTAATCTTCACTTTAGTTGTAAAACTCAACATATTTTAACAAATCAATTGGGCTTTGACCTCCCTAAATCTTGGATATAATCTTCACTTTAGTTGTAAAACTCAACATATTTTAAACAAATCAATTCCAGATTTGAAAGTAAATTAAGATCGAAGTGAAAAGATCATCACAATTTCTCAAACATTTTCATGGCTTCATGTAAATTAAGATCGAAGTGAAAAGATCATCATAATTTTTTTAAAATTTTCATGGCTCCAATAAATTAAGATTGAAGTGAAAAGATCATCACAATTTCTTTAACATTTTCATGGCTTCACCAATTCAAATTACCAAAAACATTTTCATGGTTTTGCCAATTATTAATATTGAAGTAAAAATATCTTCGCAACTTGTTTAACATTCTCATGACACAACCAATTCAAATCACTATTTCATAAAATCTCAAGACAAAGAGAAAGACAAAGAAAATTACTCAGAACTCATGGAGAAGATACGACAAAACTTGGAATTTATATATAAAAGCAAACTTCAATAAGTAAATACAGCTTATCTCTAATTTCTCCCCAAGCAAACTCCTCGAAGTTCCTCTGAATCTCTTTCTTTCTTTACAGCACACAGAATTCTCCTTCGAAGCGGCAAGGAGGAAGAAATCTCTCACTTTCCTTCCACTCTTACAATCTCTCGAAGAATTCCTCACAATATTAAGCCTAAATTACACTCTCTACACTCTAATGGACACACGTGGACACACCCCTCCTCTCTATTTTTCGGCCTCCAAATGTTTCTTTTAATGTTGTATAAGAGTTTTCAAGAGTTGCCCGTCCCTTCAAAAATTGTCCACATTCAATGCATCTATTGAGAGAACCAATGTGCTCGCCGTCGGCGACCTCGATGGCGCTGTCGGCGGCCTTCTAGAATATTTAATTCTGAACTCTCGGGAAAAACACGTCGTTGGCGCCCAAAATCAAATCTTCATATTTTGGTCATTTTTGCTCCAAATTCGCTCTTTTTTGCATTTTTTTGCTCCAATGACCATAATTCAACATATCTGCAACAAAACATCAAAAATATATTTCTTTAAAGTACAATATCATCAAAATCAGTATAAAATATGTATGAAAATCTCAATATATTTTCCATTGGTTAAAATCCCTCAAACTTAACTATTACTTGTCCTCAAGTAATTTTAGTACTACATAAAAGTTATGATATACTGTGGTAAAGTTTTAATTCATTAATACTATAAGTTTGATTTAAGTAAATACAATAGTGAGATTTTCAAAAAAATTTCAATTAAATTAACTCTGTAGGTACAAGACTATTTAGTCATCAAGTTTAAGAGTTCTAGTTTTCTATTCATTTAAAAAATGACTATATGTTGTAATATCAAGTCACTTAAAATATTCAAATGATAGGAACTTCATGAGAACATTACTAGTAAAAGATGTTATTCCATAAATATAAGTTCAGGAATGTATTTAGATTTTCCCTTTAGGTAGGTTCATGTGAAACCAATTTTTGATTAGGCATCTCCTCAAGCTTCTCCTCACTTATATCTTTTTTTTCATTTGGATTGCTTTCAATCATATATATTTTTCTTTTCTTTTCAGGGATTATTGTTAATCCTTTCTTTTTCTTTTTCAAGTGAATAATATTATATTTAGATAGCCTTTAATAATTTAGAACTTCACTTTTCTTTCCTTAAATTTGAAACTCAAGGCATTCTTTTACTTTATAAGTATTTCATAGCTTTTACATCATTGAGCCCCAATCTTTTCTTCTGAATTGAATTTCTAAAATTCTTAATATTTCAAAATATAGTTTTCTTTATTTTAAATAGTTAATTATAATCTTATTCTCTTATACTAAATATTTGAATCTATAAAATTAATTTTTTTTACAAAAATATTTATTTAAATCGATCATAATATTTAAATATCTATAAAATATAGTTATCTGAATTAAATTCACTACAAAAAATTATATTAATAATTTTTGAAAATATTTAATTTTTTTCTTCCCTTCTCCAAACTTAAATTTTTTAATATTGAATGATACAGGTGGAAAGAAAAATTCTAAATATAAATCATACCTCAGTNTCTTTTTCATTTAGATTGCTTTCAATCCTATATATTTTTCTTTTCTTTTCAGGGATTGTTGTCAATCCTTACTTTTTCCTTTTTCAAGTGAGGATTATTATATCTGAATAGCCTTTAATGATTTTGAACATCAATTCCTTTCCCTAAATTTGAAACTCAAAGAATTCCCTTACCTTATAAATATTTCATGGTTTTTACATCATTGAGTCTCAATCTTTTCTTCTCAAATGAATTTCCATATTTTTAATACTTCAAATTATAGTTTCCTTTACTTTAAATAGTTAACTATAGTCTTATTCTTTTATACTAAATATCTTTAATCTACAAAATTAATTTTCATTACAAAAATATTCTTTTAAATCTACCATAATATTTAAATAGTTACAAAAATATAGTTACCTGAATTAAATTTACACATAAAATCATATTAATAAATTTTGAAAATATTTAATTTGAGAACATCTAATAGTTAATCTTTTTCTTCCGTCCCCCAAACCTAAAACTTTCAATATGAAATGATATAAGTGGAAAGAAAAATTCTAAATATAAATCATACCTCAGTATTTTAGGCATTTTCATCATTCTGAAATTTTTTGCAGTACTTCTCAAAATTTCTACTACACGTGGTCTGTAACATTAGGAGCTTTCTATACATATAAATCATTAGCAAATTTACTGGGTAATGAAATTTTGAAATAAGTCCAAAACGAAACATTAAACAAACACAATATTTCACTAACACATCCACAATACTAAACAAAACAATTACAATTAAAATGCANAATAAATTTTATTTCCCTATTTATTTGCACCCAACTTTCAAGCACTCTGACCTCCCTAAATATTGGATGTAATCTTCACTTTAGTTGTAAAACTCAACATATTTTAACAAATCAATTGGNTCCGAAAATTTTATTTCCCTATTTATTTGCACCTACTTTTCAAGGACTTTGACCACCCTAAATCTTGTTTGTAATCTTCACTTTAGTTGTAAAACTCAACATATTTTAACAAATCAATTGGCCAAATTGAATGTAAATTAAGATCGAAGTGAAAAGATCATCATAATTTTTTTAAAATTTTCATGGCTCCAATAAATTAAGATTGAAGTGAAAAGATCATCACAATTTCTTTAACATTTTCATGGCTTCACCAATTCAAATTACCAAAAACATTTTCATGGTTTTGCCAATTATTCACTTTAGTTGTAAAACTCAACATATTTTAACAAATCAATTGGGCAGATTTGAAAGTAAATTAAGATCGAAGTGAAAAGATCATCACAATTTCTCAAACATTTTCATGGCTTCAGTAAATTAAGATCGAAGTGAAAAGATCATCACAATTTCTTAAACATTTTCATGACTTCACCATTCGGTTGTAAAACTCAACATATTTTAAACAAATCAATTGGCCAGATTGAAAGTAATTCGATTGAAGTGAAAAGATCATCACAACTTCTTTAACATTCTCATGGCTCAACCAAAATCACCATTTCACAAAATCTCCAGACAAGGTGAAAGACAGAGAAAACTACTCAGAACTCATGGAGAATATACAACAAAACTTAGAACTAATATATAAAATCAAAGTCATACAAACTTTAATAAATAAATCCCACTTATCTCTAATTCCACCACAAGCAAACTCCTCAAATTTCTTCTAAATCTCTTCCTTTCTTTACAGCACACAGAATTCTTGTTCGAAGCGGCAAGGAGGAAGAAACCTCTCACTTTCCCTCTACTCTTACAATCTCTCGAAGAATTCCTCACAATACTAACCCTACATTAAACTTTCTACACTCTACAAACAACAAAAACTCAGCGGACACCACCACGGGGCTACCTTTTTTGGCCTAAATGTTTCTCTTAAAGTTGTAGAAGAGTTTTCCAAGAGTTGCCTAAGAATCCCTTCAAAAATCGTCCACATTCATCGCAACTGTTGAGAGAACCGCAGTTCTCGTCGTCAGCGGCCTTGATGGCGATGTCGGCATCCTTCTAGAATTTTTGATTCTGGACTCTCGGGAAAAACCCGCTGCCGGTGCCCTAGTTCAAATCTTCATATTTTGGTCCTTTTTTGCTCCAAATTTGCTCCATTTTGCATCTTTTTGCTCCAATGACCATAAATCAACAAACCTGCAACAAAGCATAAAAAATACCCTTCTTTAAAGTGCAATATCGTTAATATTATTATAAAATAGGTATAAAAATCTCAACATATTTTTCTTTGGTGAAAATCTCCCAAACTTAACTATTACTTGTGCTCAAGTAATTTAAGTAATACATAAAAGTTATGATCTATTGTAGTAAAGTTTTAATTCACAAACACTATAAGTTCGATTTAAGTAAATACCATAGTGAGATTTTCAGAAAAAAATTCAAGTAATTAAATTAACTTTGTAGGTATAAGACTATTTAGTTATCAAGTTTAAGAGTTCTAGTTTTTATTCATTTCAAGAATGACTATATGTTGTAATATTAAGTCACTTAGAATATTCAAATGATAGGAACTTNTAAGTAATTAAATTAACCATGTAGGTACAAGACTATCTAATCATCAAGTTTAAGAGTTCTAGTTTTCTATTAATTTTAAGAATGAGTATATGTTGTAATATCAAGTCACTTAAAATATTCAAATGATAGGAACTTCATGAGAACATTACTAGTAAAATAATACTAAGTCACTTAGAATATTCAAATGATAGGAACTTCATGAGAACACTACTAGTAAAAGATCTAACTCCAAAAATTAAGATTTAAGAATATATTTAGGTTTTCCCTTTAGGTAGGTCTAGTGAAGCCAATTTTTGACTAGGCATATCTTGTATTTAGGTTTTCCCTTTAGGTAGGTCCAGTGAAGCCAATTTTTGATTAGGCATCTCCCCAATCTTCTCCTCACTTCCATAATAATTTTTTCTTTTTTTTCTCTTTTTCATTTGGATTGCTTTCAATCCTATATATTTTTTTTTCTTTTCAGGGATTATTGTCAATCCTTCCTTTTTTCTTTTTCAAATGAAGATTACTATATCTAGATAGCCTTTAATAATTTTGAACTTCACTTTTCTTTCCCTAAATTTGAAACTCANTTCTATTGTAGTAGAGTTTTAATTTAGAAATATTATAAGTTTGATTTAAGTAAATACTATTTTCAGAAAAAATTCAAGTAATTAAATTAACTCTGTAGGTACAAGATTATCTAGTCATCAAGTTTAAGANATCCTCAAGTAATTTTAGTACAACATAACAGTTATGATCTATTGTAGTAAAATTTTAATTCAGAAATAATATAAGTCTTATTTAAGTAAATACCATAGTGAGATTTTCAAAAAAAATTCAAGTAATTAAATTAACTCTATAAGCCATGATTAGCTAGTCATCAAGTTTAAGAGTTCTAGTTTTCTATTCATTTTAAGAATGACTATATGATCTAGTCATCAAGTTTTAAGAGGTATTTTTCTTTTCATTTCAAGAATAACTATATGTTGCAATATTAAGTCACTTAGAATATCCAAAAGATAGAAACTTTTAGGTACAATTGTAATATTTAGTCATCAAGTTTAAGAGTTCTAGTTTTCTATTCATTTCAAGAATGACTATATGTTGTAATATCAAGTCACTTAGAATATCCAAAAGATAGAAACTTCATGAGAAGTCTACTAGCAAAAGACTTATTTCATAAATATAAGTTCAGGAATGTATTTAAGTTTTCCCTTTAGGTAGGTCCAATGAAGCCAATTTTTTATTAGNAAGTAAACCAATTTTTATTAGACATCTTCTCAAGCTTCTCCTCACTTATATATATTTTTTCCAATAACTCAGTTATTGGGGGTTATTCAGAGGTTATTGGGGGGGGTATTAACCCCAATAATATTTCAATAACTTCTCAATAACCTAACAATACATTCTACGATTCAACACTCAACTTTTTTCCTGTCATTTGAAAGTTTCGTGAGATTATTGAGGGTATTAACATAAATAATACCGATATAATCCTGCAATACCCTCCAAATAATTTTCATGCACACGTAATTCTTCGTGTGTATGACATACGTAAATATTTTTCTTCTGAAACAAATTATTTACGAGCGCTTTTCCGAGAAAAATTTTCGTACGTCGAGCGTACGCAGCGCTAACGTCGACCAATTGGAGGCTGCCACCTAAACAAAGTCAGCCCCACCGCTTTGACTGTTAAGATTCTACGTGTGACATGTCGACCCGACTTGCAGATCTAACTCCCTTATACTCGCGAAGGAACGACGACAATACCACTCCAGTAACCACCTAATAATCAACCCGTAACCATCGTTATTCAGGTTGCGGTATTGCCCTAGTGATAGCCTGGTAACGCTGGAGAAACCGCGATGCCTTTGTACCCCTAGAGTAACTTTATGGTAACCTCCGGGAACTTCCACCAACAAGCCTTACCTAATCACGAGCTGGTACCTGCTCACTAACATAATGCGAGACTGCTTGGTGCTCCTCTTCCTCTCTAGCTACAATTACAACTTCTTGTTGAGGAGATTTTGATTGTTGTACTTCACCTGCTTCCTCTTTATGAAAGGGTTTTTCCTGAAGTAGTTCTTCACCTGCTGCCTCTTTTTTTATAACTTCAGCCCGTCATACAATTACTGGGATAGAAAAGAAGTATGATATTAAAAAGATGTATTGGAGGAGGCTCTTATGGAATATTTACCTCTTAAAAGATATTCATTTTTGTCGTCAATCTCCTCCACATTCTCAATACATACAACTTCTTCACCTGTCTCCTTTATTGGTAGTTTCTTTTTCTTCCATTCGAAAACAATAAATGGGGAACTAAGAGCCCTCTTTCTTTTATTCTCTATTGTCTTAATCATTTGGATCAAGCTTCTTTGTGAGGACTCTTTGACCCATCTCTTCGGCAATTCCCCATGTTTCTTTTTTATTGTTTTTTTCTAAATTATTGACCTGACACTTTAACTCTGTAACTGTATACTCCAAATTCGTCAACACTTTCAACAGAGCCTTCAAAGTCCAATATAATTTTGTGTTGATATTTTAGTAATTCATGAATCTCTTCAAATCCAATTCGTGGGCTACTATGATCATATGTACATCCATGTGTTGGTTGGAGGCCGATATGATAAGGAAATATAAGAGCAACCTCAACCAACATGGGCGACTGTGGTCTCCTGTTGTGGGAGAAGCTTTGCAGGACTACGAGGTTCTTCAGGGGAAGTGACAAGTAAGTGATGTTCACTATTTTTTACATCAAGAAAAAAATCATTAACCTGCAACACATTAAAGACAATCAAGGTTAAACAAAGTATAACATGATCATAATACCACTTTCTGCAAGATTCAAAAATAATTAACTCACCTCGGCAAGGTAGACCATATTAAAGGCTAGCTGAAGGTGTTAAGAATTCCATCTGACATTTATTGGCCACCTCAACATTCATGGTCTTGCCTCATGAACTACTGGGACGATCAAGGACGTGTGCTCGTAAAATCAGAGATGTGTAAAGCATGACAAAAAAATTATTTGCTATGTTCAAAATTATGAAAAGAGCTTTGAAGAGTTATGTACAGGGAACAAACCGTTAAGAGGAAAACAAAACTATTAATGTATCCAAGTGGCTATTTCGTCATTATTTTCATGGCACAGAGTTTAGGTTGCTCAATCAAAAATCCAAGTACTGTAGCAGACCAATTATATGAGGTAAATGCTTTTACATCCTCACAAAGAGAAGACAGCTGTTTGGATACTCTAAAATTGCTTGAAGGAAAAATTAAATTTGTCAATAAAAAAATTATTAATATTTCTACAAAATGATCAGATGACTTTCGTGGAGCAAAATTGAGAAGTTCGGCCTTCATTTGTCTTGCATCCATGTTACACAACGGAGCTTTATTCTAGCATGTGGGTGACCCTCTATTAGGCATGCTTATCAAGAGGGCAACTTGGTCTTCATCAAATATGAGTTCCTTACCACCCAACTGAAATGTCATTTAATTAATATCCCAGTAGTTAATTATGTGCATTGTCAGAATATGATATTGGGAGTTCCGAGGAGGGTTCAAAAAACTGAACCAAACTCATGACTTCTAATTTATTCCATGTGTGCTCGTCGATGGTTGGCCGAACCTTATAAAGTGCTTCTCTTGTTGCAGATGAACGACATCTATAATTCATGAATTTTGCGCTAAAATCCTACAAGAATACAACACAATAATTTAACATCAAATGAACGTTCGAATGACAATAAATACTGGTAATTGTAAATAATTGCAACAATAAATTTAGTTATCTTGAATTATTAGATTTAATGTTTTTTCTCTTCAAAGCTATGTATTAAACATCAAGTACTCCAAATTTCAACAAAGATTAAATCATTTCTAATAAGAATTGTATATGGAACAATTCGTAGACAATGGAGCTTGTCAGTAATAAGAATTACTAAGTATAAGCATACATTTATAGTATATCTAGTCGACTACCATATTACTTTGGACAGTTATATTTATGATCATAAGAAACCACCATAACAGAACCTTAGGAATAACAAAGCAAGGTCTAAAAATACTTAAAAGCATTCTGGGGCTTCTTAATAAATTCGCTGCCCTCGGTCTTGAACTCTTGTAAATCCTTTTTCTTACTACNTATGAAGAAGATACGACAAAACTTAAAATTAATATATAAAAGCAAAGTCATACAAACTTCAATAAGCAAATACAACTTATGTCTAATTCCTCCTCAAGCAACTCCTCGAAGTTCCCCTGAATCTCTTCCCTTCTTTACAGCACACAGAATTCTCCTTTAAAGCGGCAAGGAGGAATAAATATCTCACTTTCCTTCCACTCTTACAATCTCTCAAAGAATTCCTCACAATACTTACCACTCTCTACACTCTAATAGGCACCACAAACAACAAAGACTCGGCGACCACCCCCTTTTTCGGCCTCCAAATGTTTCTTTTAAAGTTGTAGAAGAGTTTTCAAGAGTTGCCCAAACGTCCCTTCAAAAATCGTCCACATTCAATGCATCTGTTGAGAGAACCGACGTGCTCGCCGTCGGCGGCCTTGATGGCTTCGTCGGCGGCCTTCTAAAATATTTAATTCTGGACTCTCGGGAAAAACCCGTCGTCGGTAGCGTCGAGCCCGCCGTCGGCGCCCAAGATCAAATCTTCATATTTTGGTCTTTTTTGCTCCAAATTTGCTCCTTTTTGCATCTTTTTGCTCAAATGACCACAATTCAACATACCTGCAACAAAACATCAAAAATACCTTTCTTTAAAGTGCAGTATCATCAAAATCAGTTTAAAATAGGTATGAAAATCTCAACATACTTTCTTTTGGTCAAAATCCCCCAAATTTAACTATTAATTGTCCTCAAATAATTTTAGTACTACATAAAAGTTATGATCTACTGTGGTAAAGTTTTAATTTAGAAATACTATAAGTTTGATTTAAGTAAATACTATAGTGATATTTTCAAAAAAAATTCAAGTAATTAAATTAACTCTATAGGTACAAGACTATCTAGTCATCAAGTTTAAGAGTTCTAGTTTTCTATTCATTTCAAGGATGACTATATGTTGTAATATCAAGTCACTTAAAATATTCAAATGATAGGAACTTCATGAGAACATTACTAGTAAAAGATGTTATTCCATAAATATAAGTTCAAGAATGTATTTAGGTTTTCCCTTTAGGTAGGTCCAAGTGAAGCCAATTTTTGATTAGACGTCTCCTCAAGCTTCTCCTCACTTATATATATATATTCATTTAGATTGCTTTCAATCCTATATGTTTTTCTTTTCTTTTCAGGGATTGTTGTCAATCCTTTCTATTTCTTTTTCAAGTGAATATTACTATATCTGGATAGCCTTTAATAATTTTGAACTTTACTTTTCTTTCCCTAAATTTGAAACTCAAAGCATTCCTTTACCTTATAAGTATTTCATAGCTTTTACATCATTGAGCCCCAATCTTTTCTTCTCAAATGATTTTCTAAGATTCTTAATATTTTAAAATATAGTTTTCTTTACTTTAAATAGTTAATTATAGTCTTATTCTCTTATACTAAATATCTTAATCTACAAAATTAACTTTCCTTACAAAAATATTCCTTTAAATCATTAAATATCTACAAAATATAGTTATCTAAATTAAATTCACTACAAAAAATCATAGTAATAATTTTTGAAAATATTTAAACTGAGAACATATAATAGTTAATTTTTTTCTTCCCTCCCCCAAACTTAAATTTTTTATTATGGAATGCTACAGGTGGAAAGAAAAATTATAAATATAAATCATACCTCAGTACTTTAGGCAATTTCATCTTTCTGATATTTTTGCAGTTTCCTTCTCAAAATTTTTACTTAAACTGGTCTGTAATATTATGAACTTTCTATACATATAAAGCATTAGAGAATTTACTGGGTAATGAAATTTTGAAATAAGTACAAAACTAAACATNTCATTTCAAAAATCTCGAGACAAGAAGAAAGACAGAGAAAACTACTCAGATCTCATGGGAAAAGTGCAACAAAACTCGAAATTCATATATAAATTCAAAGTCATACAAACTATAACAAATAAATAAACTTATCTCTAATTTCTCCCCAAGTAAACTCCTCAAAGTTCCTCTGAATCTCTTCCTTTCTTTACAGTACACAGAACTCCTCTTCGAAATAGCAAGGAAGAAGAAATCTCTCACTTTCCCTCCACTCTTAAATCTCTCGAAAAATTCCTCACAATCTCTTCACTCTAATGGAACCTTTCTAACCTCCAGGCTCTCTAGAGCTTTCACCATCTCCTCTTCCTTCTCCTCTCTCAGCCAAAATCTTTTCTTTAATGATGTGGATGAGTTTTCCCAAGAGTTGCTTAAGCACCCCTCCAAAATTCAGCCTTATCCATTGCACAAGTACACATAACCGTCGATCTCGCCGTCGGCGGCCTCAATGGCGTCGTCGGCAGCCTTCTGGAGAATTTGTCCTGTGGCCTCGGAAAAAGCTCGCCGTCGGCGGCGTCGATGGCGCCGTCGGCTCCCTAGTTCAAATCTCCACATTTTGGTCCTTTTTGCTCCAAATTCGCTCCTTTTTGCATTTTTTTGCTCCATTGACTCTAATTCATCATTCATGCAACAAAACATAAAAAAATACCTTTTTTTAAAGTGCAATATCATCCAAAATAGTATAAAATAGGTATGAAAATCTCAACATATTTTCCTCTGGTCAAAATCCCCCAAACAAAAAAAGTATAAAATAGGTATGAAAATCTCAACATATTTTTCTTTGGTCAAAATCCCCCAAACTTAACTATTTCTTATCCTCAAGTAATTTTAGTACTATATAAAAGTTATGATCTATTGTTGTAAAGTTTTAATTCAGAATTATTATAAGTTTGATTTAAATAAATATCTTAGTGAGATTTTGAGGAAAAATTTAAGTAATTGAATTAACTCCGTAGCCACAAGATTATCTAGTCATCAAGTTTAAGAGTTCTAGTCTTCTATTCATTTCAAGAATGACTATAGATTGCAATATTAAGTCACTTAGAATATTCAAATGATAGGGATTTCATAAAAGCTCTAATAGTAAAAGATCTATTCATAAATATAAGTTCAGGAATGTACTTAGGTTTTCCTTTTAGGTAGGTCCAGTGAAGCCAATTTTTGATTAGGCATATCCTCAAGCTTCTCCATACTTCCCATAATTTTGTTCTTTCTTTTCTCTTTTTCATTTGGATTACTTTCAATCCTATATATTTTTCTTTTCTTTTTAGGGATTTTTTTTTCAATCCTTTCTTTTTCCTTTTTTCAAGTGAGGATTACTATATCTGGATAGCCTTTAATGATTTTGAATTTCACTTTTCTTTCCCTAAATTTGAAACTCAAAGTATTCCTTTACCTTATAGATATTTCATAGTTTTTACATCATTGAGTCCCAATCTTTTCTTCTCAAATGAATTTCCAGATTTTTAATATTTCAAAATATAATTTCCTTTACTTTAAATAGCTGACTATAATCTTATTCCTTTATACTAAATATCTTAAGTCACAAAATTAATTTTTATTACAAAAATATTCCTTTAAATCTACCAAAATATTTAAATATTTGCAAAAATATAGTTACCTAAATTATATTCACTACATAAAATCATATAAATAATTTTTGAAAAAAATTAATTAGAGGACATCTAATAGTTAATCTTTTTCTTCCCTCCCCCAAACTTAAATTTTTAAATATGAGATAATTCAGGTGGAAAGAAAAACTCTAAATATAAATCATACCTCAACAATTTAGGCATTTTCATCATTCTGAAATTTTTACAGGTCTTCTTAAAATTTCTACTTCACCTGGTCTGTAATATTAGGAGTTTTCTACATATATAAATCATTAGAGAAATTTTTTGGAAATAAAATTTTGAAATAAGTATAAAACTAAAACATTTAACAAATACAACATTTTATAACACAACCATAACACTAAACAAAAGACAAAAGTACTAAAATGAAAATAAACATCACATCACATTACAATCCACATAGCACTGAGCAACATCTACAAGCTACACATGCACATTTCTACTACCACATTAAACATTTAAAACAATAATTAGAAAGTGTCCAAATCAACATAAGCATTAAAAGTACAAATAATAATTGTCCACATTACACAAATTGCAAAAATAAAAATACAAATACATCAGTTTCCTTCAAATATCATAATCACATGCTATATCATCGTCGTCTTGCTCAGCAGGTGGATTGGGTTGATATTGAGTATAACGAAGGCATTCAGAGAATGTAACATCATGCTCATCTCTGTAGTATCAGGCCTGAGCATTATAATAAGCTATCTCAAAATCAGAATGCCTCTGAAGGTACTCACTATCATAATTATGTCGGCGTTCTAAACTTCCAATCCTTTCATTTATCAAATTTATCCTCTTCCTCTGCAAGGTCAACTCATTCATCAAATCAGTCAGGGTAGGGGAGCTAGAAGGAGGAGGAAGGTCATAACTTGTAGAGGGGACATCTCTACAAGTAGAAGGTTCTTCACTCCTACTTCCAGTTCTCCATTTCTCATGAGATTCATAAGTTTTCAAATTAGCCTTACTAATGGATTTCATAGGGTAAACCCATTCTTCATCTCCAATCTCTACTCCAGAAAGTTTGCAAATTGTATCCAGGATGTTTCACTCCTTGCCGTAGTCAATATGTTCTTAAAAATAATTCTCTGCACATTTATAGTTCTATTATTCTGAATACAGAAATTCAGAATAGCTCTATCTCTAGTTACCTTCGCTATGGTGATAGGTTGATAACATAGCAGAAGAAATGAAATAGTGACACGCCTTAGAGGTGGCATTCAGCATGGAAGCAGAAAAATTTACCCGGGAAATGAAATAGTGCCACACCTTAGAGGAGGCATTCAGCATGGAAGCAGAAAATTTTACCCGTTCTCGCTGCTTTGTCTTCCGTGTTCCTTTCCCATCAGTGAGAACGTTGATCACATCATTAAGGGGGTCTTCCATCGTATTAAAGGATTCATATTGGCAGCTATAAGAGTCTGGGCAGTAAACTCAACAGGAAATCCATGCACTTGAACGATTCTGTCATCAGAATAAATCACATTGGCGTAGAACTCCTTCACAACATTTGCATCAGCTTNATGGTCTGTAACATTTGGAGCTTTCTACACATATAAATCATTAGAGAAATTGCTGGGTAATGAAATTTTGAAATAAGTACTGAAGTAAACATTAAACAAACACAATAATTCACTAACACATCTATAATACTAAACAAAAGACAATTACAATTAAAATGCAAAATAAATATCACATTACATTGCAATTCATAAAGTACTAATTAACATTCATTATACTGCATATATAAATTTTAACTACCACACTAAAATTATAATAAAAATTAAAAATTATCCAATTACAACACAACAATAAAAATGAAAGTACAAATGCTCACAAACATCCATTTCTATTACAAAAGATTACAAAAATAAAAGTACAAGTACACCAACTACATTCATATATCAAAATCCCAAACTATGTCTTCATCTCCTTAGTCAGCAGGTGGATTGGGCTGATATTGAGTATATTGGGGGCACTCAGGAAAAGTAACATCAGGATCACCTCTGTAGTGTCGGGCCTGAGCTTCGTAGTAAGCTATCTCAAAATTTGAATGCCTTTGAAGGTACTCACTGTCATAATCATGTCGACGTTCTAAACCTCCAATCCTTTCGTTTATTAATTCCATAATTTTTCGCTGCAAGGTCAAATCATTCATCGAGTTAGTTAGGGTAGGGGAACTAGAAAGTGGAAGGTCATAACTTGTAGATGGGAAATCTCTACTAGTAGAAGGTTCTTGACTCCTACTCTCAGTTCTCCATTTTTCACGGGATTTGTATGTCTTTAAATTAACTTTACTAATGGGTTTCATAGGGTAAACCCATTCCTCATCACCTCAAACTTCCACTCCAGAAAGTTGGCAAAGTGCATAAATGAGGTAAGGATGTCCTAAACCTCAACTTGTTTCACTCCTTTCCATAGCCAATATATTCTTAAAAATGATTCTCCCCATATTTATATTTCATGTTATTCTGAATACAAAAAATTAGAATAGCTCTATCTCTTGTTACCTCACTATGGTGATAAGTCGGTAACAGAGTAGAGGAAATAAAATAGTGCCACGCTTTAGAGGTGGCATTCAGCATGGTAAGCAGAAAAATTTACCCGTTCTCGTTGCTTAATCTTCCACGTTCCTTTCCCATCAGTGAGAAAGTTGATCACATCATTCAGTGGGCCTTCCATTGTACTGAAGGATTCATAGTGGCAGTTATAAGAGTCTGGGACTTCATAAAAGGTGTTAATGCGGGCGACATTAAATTTAACAGGAAATCCTCGCACTTGAACAATTCCATCTTCAGAATAGAACACGTTGGCATAGAATTCTTTCACAATATTTGTAGCAGCCTTATTGGTGGTGTAACAGATGTTTTCCCACCTCCGCTCGGTAATAACTCGTTCAATTTCTCCTCCCGGACTCTCAAAAACTCGATCTTGTATGCACTTCTTTCCTTCAAGCACTGAAGTAAACCTTGATTGAGCCTTCGCATTGATGAAGTGAGACTCATCGAACTCAAGTCATCTCTTTTTTTGTGGAGCCATTTCAATCTAATCACAACTATAGAAAAATTCCAAAATATACTTTAAATATGCAAATAATGGCTTCAAAGAGTGATTCTAAGAGTTCAAAACTGAGTTCCATGAATTTCATCCCAATATTTTCTTCACATTCTCAAATTTTTTGGATCTCCTCAATGTGGAAGAAATATATGGTGAAAATCAAATATTTTTAGTTTAGAGTTAAGCTCTTACCAAGAGATGATCAAATCCGGTGTCTAAATGCCTTGAAATCGCCTCCAAATCTAGGATCTCTCAAGCCATAGGTCAAAAATCGCATTTTTTAGAGGAAGGAGATGATGAATAGTGGTGGTTGACTGGTCAAAATCACAGTTAAAGGTGTTTCTTTGGGATCTCGCCGTCGGCGNGGTAGGTCCAAGTGAAGCCAATTTTTTATTATGCATCTGTCGGCGTTATTTTGGGTTGGTTTGTGGGGTTGCCCATAAGAAGCTGTTGGTCGCCGAAATCGAAATCCCGTCACCCGCTTCGGAAGGACGTCGAAGTATGAAATCAAACTGACCCCATATTTTTTATAGTTTAAAATGAAAGAGCACTGTACCTCAAATCCTATNTAGAATAGCACTTTCCTTAGAAACTTTATCGATCTTCATCATCGGTAACAGTTTTGCAGAAATGAAGAAGTGACTATGTTTTGAAACAAGATTTAAAAGTGTTGTAGAAAAAATAGCATACCCATTTTCTCTCATTTCCCAGTCTTCAGTTTTGTCCGTTAAATATTGGTAAATTTCATTCATCTGGTTTCTTGTCGGGACAAAGTTTGAATAATGGTAGACAGAAACGTTCTCGATCATATATAATTCCTTGATCCATGCAGGAGTAGAAGTTATCCATCTACCTCGCACATAGACGACTCCCTAGTTGATTCCATGCAAATTAGCATAAAATTCCTTTACCACAGGAACAACCACGGCGGCGGTAGTGTAGCACAACACTTCCCATCTTCGCCGCACGATCATTTCTTCAATTGCCGTCAAGGGATTATTCAATCCTCGATTTACGAATCCTCGTTCCTTGATTAATCTTTTCTTTGCCAGTACTTTGTTGAAGATTCGTTGCGCTTCCGCACTAATGAACTTTCTCCGGTTGAACACTCGCATTCTGGGATTTTTAGGGGAATTGGACGCCATAGGAATGAATTTGGTGAAGTTTTGCTTTGTTTTGGGGGGAAATATGAACTTGAGGATTGAATTTGGGAGTTTAAAAGGGGTAACACCCGCCCAAAAACGCCAAAAATCGCCATTCAAACTCTAGAAACCGCCATCCCGCCGGTCTTGCCATCGGCGACG